>JBBPNO010000283.1:0-31942 GCA_038090915.1 Boletus eberwhitei
AGCCACGGTCAAACACGTGGACTTTGTCCGCTTCTCGGATGATCGGACGAGGCTCACGTCGAGGGGCGAGGATGGGACTGCCTTTTCCTGGGCGATCTCGTCCGACGCAGACGATACGGACATGGCGCGGTGTACGTGCTGCACACGCCAGGAAGGTGTAGACAGACACGACATGTCGCTTCCCCACCTCCTTTCACGTTCTGACCCTCAAGATACCGTCGACAGCCTCTTCCACACGGCGTATCGGGTCCGGAAGGACGGGTGGCTCGTCGAGGGTGACCAGCGGGTGATATGGCTTCCGCCGTTTACACGTCCGCATGGCAAGGACACGTTCTACGCGTATGAGAACGGATCGGTAGCGCTGTGCACGCCATCTTCGAACTGGCTTTTTCTAAGATATGTAAAATGAGTCTCGGGACTGAGTACGAAGCGTAACTGACCAACTGTAACGTTCGATTCCGCGCATACTTACTATATGTTCTGTCCTTGCCATCTAGGCCAACGGGCTAGCCGTACGCTTGGTACGTTCGGGCTCGACTCGGCGCTAGGTCTGCCGTTCAGGCAGCAATCAATCGCATCGCATCGGCTTCAAATGCAAGCGCCAGCACCGACGACCGACGAGTTCTGCCGGTCAACCTGAGGCACTCCGAATCATCATTTGGTTGTCAAAGACGTGGTGTGCTGCACGTTCAACTCTCCCATCCATCAATCTACCTCAAATTATGCACAATAGAAAGACAGACAGAAAGAAAGAAAATGACAATAAATAAAATACACGCTTGGATTGTTCTAATCATACGACATATGCATCTCATCTCGTCTCGTCTCATCTCATTGCGACCGACCAACCAGGTATATCCCAGAGGCCGCATGCTTATATGTGACCCACGTCGGTTTTGTTTCTTTATTTTCGCGGATGGTATCCCACCCTCGACGCACACCCCCGTCTTTTCTTATACACAACGTTTTTCCTTTGCCGGGCGCTCACCAATTCCAGTCGTCATCGTCGAAAGAGGACACGACAGTGGCAGTGGCAGCGCCCTCTCCACGCTCAATCCCCACGTCCGTCGTACGCACGGACACAGGCGCGCGGGACTGTCGCTTTGAATCGGGGATCAACAACACTGTGTCCGCGTGGACCATCTGTTGTTCCTCATCCTCGTCGTCCAACCAGTCTGTCATGGAATTGTAAGACGGATACGGTTGGGACTGGGACTCGGGTTGGGGCGAAGGCGGTAGTGTAGTTAAGGATGACTTGGTTGATGCGGGAGACGTCGAGCGGGGTATCGTTGAAGGTAGGATGCGTGGCGTTGTCATCGAAGGCGAAGTCGACGTTGGGGCAGGTGCGGGTGTGGTAGCGGTGGGTCCAGGCGAGAGGGCAGCGGTGATCGTGTCGGAGACGCCTGCCAAGAGCAGCGACGCGCGTTTCTTGTTCTTGGAGAACCTATATCGAAGAGGGGTTTTAAAAAAATAAGTGAGAGGACCTCTCGGATAGATCAAGGACTACGACGTACGTTTGGCCCTTTTGCAGTCCGCTCAGTTTCCTGCCCACATTATCCATCCAGGACAACATTGGTTCTGCGGTCATGGGCACAGGCTCATCCGTCGACCCAAGTACTGGTGAATTGGGTACGGGTCTGGCTGAAGCGGGGGTCCCACTCGCCAAGAGCGGTGGTACCAATGTGGGACTGGGAGGCAATGTGAGCGACATGCCCACGTCCAAGTTGGCCGGTTTAGGTTTCTGGGTGGGTGGTAAGACGAACGCGTTCGTAGGCGTCGTGGGCTCCTTGGCAATAGCGCGCGAGCCCCGTTTGTGCATCCGAGAGCTGAGACTGCCAGTGCGAGAGAGAAAGGGGGCGGTCGCCATCGTCTCTACCTCCTCACCTTCAAGTCCATGATCCAAGGCATGTAGGCTTTCTTGGATAGAGGACATGGAGCTCGTTGAGAGGTGCTCGCTGCCCGTTCGCTTCGCGCGAGCGATTGAGGGGTGGTTGTTTTCGCGCGGTGGATGGATAAGGGATATGGGTGTGGAGGAGTTTTTGTCGGTGGTTTCGAGTTCTTGGACGGTCCCGCCGATGTCGCTAAAGCCTGCAGCGATCATACGCACACCTTCTTTTAGTCCGTCGAGGGCGACGCCGCCAAGGCCGGCAGCGAGGGGTGGGTTTGGGACGGGCTCGTGACCACGGTTGACGATGCGCCCCCATTTGCGTTTGACTGTAGGAAGGGTAGGTCAATGAAATATTGGGGCGTTGGGAAGACGGATGATGAATTATAATGGGCTGAGCTGGCAACGACCAAAAAAAGGAAGAGCATTGGGGGAGTTACCCACGTTCTGCCAACTCTGTTTCGTGTGCGGCGAGTTGGTCACGCAGCTCGAGACATTTTCGCTCCTTTTGTGCGATAAAGTGCAATAAATCTGCGTGTCTGATCCAGTGTCAGGGCGAGAAGTGAGGAGGAAAGGTAAATGGTAAGTTGATAAAACGTGTAAACGCAAAGGACGCAGATGACACGACGAGATGCACGTAGATGTGGAGTTGCATCAGAGAGGGGTGCCAAGGAAAGGTAAGAAGTGAGAAGATTAGCATCACATCAAACACTCTGGAGTTCGAAACAAGGAAGAACAGGTCGGACGTGATATATTGATATATGGTCCAGGGCACCATGACCACGAGGAAGAGCGACGTAGTGACAGTCCTCAGTACGAGTCGCGTCAATGGATCTGCACCGTCCTCGAAAACGATGACTAAATGTAGAAAACGCACGTACTTTTCAACCATTGTCAAAGGTTCTCGTTCCCTTACACCCACCCCATCCGATGAACACACGCTTTCACGAGTCGATGGCGAGCGGGAGCCCAGCACAACACTTGACCTCTGTGATACGTTCTCCCTTCCGTTCGACGTGACAGGTTCCCCATCTCGGGGACTATCCACGCCGGACGACAACGCCCTGTTTGATTGCGGTCGTTGATTCCACGGGGAGGGCGAGGAAGGTGTGTAATAGGCGATTGACGGTTTCCTGCGCTTACCAACGACCACGCTGGCGCTCGGCCGTGCGAGCTTCCTATTTTCAGAGTCGGCCGTATCCGGGTCGGCGCTCACAACCCTGGGCAAGGAAGGCGACATGCTCCTCGTTCGTTCTTCATGTCCTTCGGAGCTGGTTGTGTTGCCCGGGGAACCTGGTCTTCTCGAGGCCTTGATTCGTGTGTGCGTCGTTGTCGCTACTCTGGGAGAGGTAGGGGATGTCGGTGGAGAGGGGAGCGCGGGGAGTGGTGCGGGCGGATCGGGTGGGGAGGGGAGGGACATGATGAAGGTAGTCATGAAGAGATGAACCTGCAACGAAGTCTCGGTAAAGGATATTGGTCGTCGTAGCGGTGATCGTCGCTGTTGGAGACTACCGGTGACATTTTACTACGACTAAATAAAGAAACGACAGAGCACGTCGTGTTAAACGGCGAGCATGAGATCAAACATCAACGGTCTGCCAATTAGTTCAGTAGAGAGAATAGGTCTATATTTGTGGTCTCACAAAAACACTAGTACGGCGACGAGCTCAGTGATGTGATGACCCTCCACTCTCTTTCTCCGCCTCTGCAATAAAGTTCTTGATGCTGTTTATCCTACGTGTCAGAAGACATCGCACAGAGCGACCTATGCAACGTAAACGGCACACTTACAACTCTTCTTCCTCGCTGGTACGTGTATGAGTCTCATGTCAGTGACTGGGAGCGAACACAACACACCTGGATTCCGCCTTGATGGGCACCACATCCTTGATCCGTTCTGTTAAAGGTTTGCTGGCAGCGACAGTGTCTTTCTTTCCACTCCTCAAGGCGAACACGGTGGCACCGACAGTGAACAGCGTACCGAGCGTGAGGTACTCATTTTTGATGTTGCGACCGAAGATAACGCTGTCCACGAGCTGGTCAGCAAAACGTCGCCCGTCGTACGACAAGACGAAGAAAACACACTAGGACATGGCGAGGACGAACAGATGAACACTTTGAACCAGACTCGTCGGAATGCCCGTCTAGCCGGAAACGCCCGCGCGACCCCTCAACTCATGATCAGACGACCCCTCTGCTCCCACCACGTCGTCGTCGTCGCCGATGGCGATGAACAGACATGTTTCCAAGTTATCCGCTGTACATCGTGGAACAGCCTTTGAGAAGCGTTCTCTCCACCTGTTGCAAACACACTTCTCAATGACCCTTCGACGCGTCGGTGGCAGGTCAGACGGCGGAATCGATCTCGTGGGATGGTGGTGGCTTCCCTTTGTAACAGAATCCGACGCCATCCATCGCCCAAGCGCATTGCCAGACATGCATGGACTCTTGCGAAGGCGACTACGCGTCCTCGCGCAATGCAAGGCTCAAAAGAAAAAGTTCAGCCCAAAATATGTCCGGGAAATGGAGGGCGTGTGGCATCTCCAGTCCGGGCCCTCTCCATCCCTCGCTGCTCAGCCCCCGCCCCCGTCGCCCCCGTCATCTATGATTTACGAACCCACAGCCCCAGACATGTACCCCACCATCGCGCTCCTCCTCTCCGAGAGCCCTTTCTCCCAGTCGACTCTTCTACGCGCGTACCGATCGAGTGTTCCTTTTCTTCTCATTCACCTCCCTTCGTCGGAATCCAGTACGACTCCTACGTCTGCAGGCGACACAGAGATGGGTTCGGTCTGTCCCAACCCAACGCTTACTCATCTCGTCAAACCGCTAGCATTTTGTTGGGAACGAAATCCCTCCGTTGGTCCCCCAACGGAGACAGGCACGTCCATAGTTGGTAGACCAGGTCTTTGGTGGCAAGGACGTAAGCTGGGCAACTGGGCTCCCAGTTTTCCAGACTTAGATGCGGCCTGAACACTGGGAAGCGTTCCAGAAGGCGAATCATCGCTCCCTGTCGGAGATGTCTCTAGTGATCTTTCATGTGAGTTTATCTGTGTGGAGAATCGTCGTCCGCTCACTTTGATATCCATCAGGATGGAAGAAAACGTGACGTGCTGCCAACACGAGAGAGGCCCTCGTCACGAACATCATACCATGAATATTCTTCCTAGCGTTTGGGAAGGCACAACTCGATGCTCACGCGCAGGGGTCGTCCGTAAAGCTTCCTCGTGGGACGTTTTATACTCTTACCGATTACTATGAATAATCCCTCGGTCAGAGCGATTGTGTTAATATGAATGCAAACTTTAACAAAATACTCGGATTTGAACACTTAGGTTCTTGAGCGTTGTCGCCACCATGGCAATGAAGGGCGAAATTGAGCTGCTCCGTATCTTTCGGTTCGAAAGCTCCTTGTTCTTCAACTCATAATCTACTACAAGTCCTGGTACTAGACAGGCGAGCCTCTGGGCACTGGGCACCGCTCGCCAAGCCGTATTTTTCACCGCGGAGACCTCCGTTGGCCGTTTACCCACTCATTGAGTCAGATCTAGGCCCGTTCGGCAGCCCAACGTTTGCGCCAAACGTTTCATTTCGGATCCCTACTCCTCCGTTTGGAAACGAACGAACGCGTTCGGCACGGTTTACAACAAGCTGTCACGTTCTCGGTTCTATCTGAATAGTCATCTACTCCCACTCCACTGGTCTGCAAATCTCAGCCTACCACTCCAGCTCGCACGGCCTCTAGTGACAACAGGAGACAAGATTTTCCGAACCAGGTGCAGAAGGCTCCTCGTAATGCCAAGTGGAATTCCACAGACGACAGAGTACTTGGCAAACGAGCGGAAACGGAGGGAGGGGCCCTCATGGTGCCGGAAGTGTCGACGATGGTGTCGTTGAGGGTGTGTTCCTGACCCTCTGTTGGGGTTTCAAATTTGTGCGAGATCGTTGGCATCATCAAGTTATTCATAACGCTCAGTGAGCGTCTTAATCGTTGTATCGTTGAGATTAACATTTGAACAAGCTCAGGTATCGAATATCATACTAGGCACGGTTCACTTTTTGCACTTGAACGAGAAGCCGAAAAAGATGAAAGAGTCGAGAAACGGAAATATAAGTTATATACGGGTGAATCCCTACGAAACGGGATATGTCCAACTTGAAACAGGTTTCACACGTACAAGACATGCAGTATGACGTCGAATCTTGCTTGACGTCGCTAACCACATTTTGGCCTACTACCGACGAAAGTTCGCCAGCAAATGTCACGGGATGCCACATATGTCGAAAGCCAAAGTCGTTACAGTACTAGCGTCGCTTGGTCCGGTGTCACGTTATTTTTCACAAAGACACAAGAGATTACGTTCGTTTAAATTGTAGCAGCTGTGAATACACTGCTTCAAGATCCTTCAAAGACTTTTTTAAAAAGCGACTAGGTAAGCGGATAAGAAAGGAAGTTTAAGGTAAGGGTCGATGACTTTGTCAATGTAGACCCCGCTGGAAGAGCTGCTCAAAACCTCGGTTGAGTTGGCAGATTTGAAGCCCAAACAGCCGTCGACATGGCCGATCCTCGGGTGAGCGATAGTACGGCCACGAATCGACTTGGGTCACCAGCCGATATGTAGGTACAGTACCTCAACAGGAACCCGCGGACCGCTTCGCTCCAGTTCGAATAAATTACTCAGGGTCGACGGGAGTTATGCGGTATCTGTAAGTATTCCTTAAAGCGTGACCGTGAAGGAAGGCCTGCCAGCAGGCCCCTCGCGACGCACGGTGTCTACTCTCCTTGCATTTTGTCGTCGACGCGGACAGAAACGCCTAACATGGTGAATGACGTTGCAGTATATTCGTTGGGGATGGTGTTCATCGGGTGCATACTGGCGACGTGGTGAGTTGGGGTGATATCAGTAGCATCACACTGGGCTCATCATCGTTGATCGTTGGGTTGATGGTTCTCCATCGCACGCCAGGATGTTCGGCGCGAATGTGAGGGGTTTGATCGAGCCTTCTTACTTTGCAATCTCATGTGGGTTGTACCCCCTATTTCAGACGCTGCAGGTGTATCTGTATTTTCAGAGATACAACGACAAGCCCTTATTCAAAGCAGTGGTGAGTCACGGTTCCAAATAAGAGCTTCTATGAGGTCTGACTTTTATTTTTGTTTTTTGTTTGAAGGTCGCCATCGTCTTGTAAGTGTTGAGCACCTCTTGGCCGTTTTCAACGCTAGATCAACCATCAAAGTCTTTCGGACATGCTCAATACCATTTTCACCTGCTGGGGAATCTATTTGGAGCTCGTCCAGACGCCAATTCTACCCCTGCAGGGGAACATGCAAGTCGACGTTTCTTTGACCATATATTCATTTCGACTGACTTCAACGATACACTCTCAGTCCACTCGTGGTAATTATACATACTACTTCATCTAGTGCCTTGGGTTGATTCTCACCTCGTACATTTTTAGCTCGAGTCCACCGCCTCGGTATGTGATCTGTTTCGTCCAAACTCGCAAGCTCTCAGATGAGTTCATAGGACATTGCTATCTTTATCGTGCAATGGTAAACGGTTTTCCGGGTCAGCCAACCTTGACACTCACGTCCAATTTAGCTTTTTCGCTCAAAGTGTATACCAAGGTCTATCATATCAAGCCGTTGCGAGTCCATTCTAACCCGTCTGTACAGTGTCCCGACACAACAAATGGATGACGGGGTTGATCGTACGTCTGTTAGAACTGTTCCTGGGGTCGCCCTTACTTAACTATCCGAAAAATATAATCAAATAGGTCGCCCTAGCTACGCTAGCATTTGGTGAGATTCTCGATCGTAACGCGTTATTGGGTTGTGGTGACTTGTCCCCATTCAAGTCTCCGGCATAGGTGGCCATCCTCTTCGGCGGGCGCAACAAGATCACTGACGTATCCATCTGATAGCACTCACTGGCACGGCGATCACGTCGTTGTATCTTGCGGGTAGCAAATTGCCTCTGCTGAACCAGGTGTGTAATATGTTCCCCCAGTCGCGTGTTGTAACGTGACGTATGCCAGGTCTTTGTCGCACTTGCGCTTGGGTTGGTTACGTTGACGGACATCGTCATCACTCTCTCCCTTATTCGATACCTCTATGATAGCAAGGCCTCCTCGCGGAAGTGAGTCCTACAGGGTGTCATGTCGTTCCGTCCTCAACAATGATTGACCGTGCTTAGGACTTCGAGTCTCTTGGATAGTTTGATCGTCTACTGTGCCCAACGCGGTATTTTAACGACGTGCGTGATTTGTGTCGTGGCTCGAACACGAGCGTCGTGATGACATGCCAAGTAACGTAGCGTTTCGCACTTGCTCGTACTGGTGCTCGTGAGTTCTGCGTACGATGGACCGAGATCAGGATTTTCTGACCCACGATGCGATCGCTAGTGGTTTACTCTCCCGACCGAGTGGACGTGGACGTTGTTCCAATTCGGCCTTGGCAAAGGTTCGCGTCCCTCTCCCAACGTTGGTCCAAGTGAAACATATTAACGTGTTCGCGTTTTCTCTCTCTGTTTTTCCCGCAGTATATACATTCACGTTCCTGACACTGTAAGTTCACTACCACCGTCGCGTCCTCTCGCTGTTCCATTTTCCCGCACTTTTTCTTGCCGTATGACTCACCACACATCCGTTTGTTTGTGTTGACGGCGATATAGATTGAACCGACGAAATGACTTGAAACACGGCAATAACCGTGCCCAGCCTGCCTCTGACCTCGAGTTCCAGTCGTGGACGATGGGTCGTGACGGGGCGGAGGGGGAGAGCAAGCTGACGGCGCAGTAAAGAAAAGGGACATGGCAGGAAGATTGGGCTTGCAAGCTCGAGGTGTGTTCGGCTTGCGTCCGTCTGCACGCTTGCTTGATGACTGTTTGTGATTGATGTTGGTCGTCCGTGACGGAGATGTCGATGATCTTGATCGTATATCATCTTCTCGCGCACATCGTCGTTGGAGGGGTGTTTATAGTGGATACCTTGCACGTGGGTGTCTCTTATGATGCTTGATTACGATTGTTGGTAGAGTATGTCCATGTTTTTCTCCGTGACTTGGGTCGCATTCGACTTGCATCGTGCGGCCATTGACGACATGATCCTTGGTTCGACATGGACGACTCGCGCACGCATTCACCAAGAATAAACCGCAAGCAGCGTGGAGTCCGCGACTCGACAGCAAACAGGGCACGTGATTGTCCCGCGCGGATAATGGATCCGGAGCACTGAGACCCGAGAAATTCAATTGACCATCACTGATCAATTTCGCAGAAACAGTGTATCGAGCTTGGTTTCAGTGACTTTGCGCAATTGAATCGTCCTTCCACACGCTCGACTCGGATCCCAAAAGATTTTAGGAAAGGATCCGAATATCCGCACATTGGTCTTATCTTGAATCGCATCTCTTTGGCCATGCATGTCAATTCGCTACTCCTCTCCGCCGCATCAGGGCAACACCAGAATTCCGCGGTCGTTCCGGTTCAAGAATGAATTCGCGATCATGTTCCGCGAGGTGATCAATGGTGGGTCCCCTCTTCTTTCGAGACAGGAGCTAATCTTCAACTCTGACTCAGCGACTCTATAGTGGTTTATAGGGGTTTGGGTAGGCTCTAATTCACTCAGGTGTGGCTGATATATTTGCGATGAGGATAAGAACGGGCGGATTGTCCAGCCAAACGAACCCACGGTAGTTCAGCTTTTCCCCTCCAATCCGCTACCCCTCACCAGCGGTGACGCACGCACTCTGCGCTACCTTTTGTCGCCCACTTTGAGCCCAAACATTTTTCGCCAAAGATGATACCGTCCACCCTTTTCGCTCTCGTGGCTGTATTGTCGTCGTTCGCCGCCGTCAATGGCGTCGTCATCCAGCGGGATGGGACTTTTGTGAGTCACTTTAGCTCGTGCTGCTGAAGACTCTTGAGCTGACCGTCGCGCGAACGCAGACATATTTGACGCCTCAGCCTACGGCACCTGGGCAGGCCGCTACTACAACTACTACGACCGTGACGACCACCACTTCACCGACCATCACCTCAACCACCACCAGTGTGTCGGTGTCGCGCTCGACGACCCCGAGTAACACCGGTACCACTACCGTCACTCCACCGACTACCACTTCTCCGACCACCACTTCAACCACCAGTGTGTCGGTGACGCGCTCGACGACCTCGAGCAATACCGGGACCACTACCTCAGTAACCGTTATTCCACCGACTACCACTTCCCCGACCACCACTTCAGCGATCACTACCCCAGCGCCTGGTACCGCGAATTGCAATGGAATTCAACAATGGCAAGCTTCCTTCGCGGTGGGTAGTCTCGCTCTATAATTCCAGATGAGGTTTTCATACCTTTCATAGTATACCGCAGGTGATCAGGTGATTTTCAACGGTCAATTGTTCACGGCCAGGCAATGGACGTATGACAACGCGCCCAATGCGCACCCTGATCAATGGACTGCTGGTAGCACTTGTGCTCAGCCGATCAACAACCAGGCTAATTGTAACGGTGTCGCCGCATGGAACCGAAACGTCGCATACACCACCGGCAACCGAGTCACCTTTAATAGCCATCTCTGGTCTGCGGTGCAGTGGACCCAGTCCAACGCTCCCGGAGATACCTCTGGCTCGTGGAAGGATCTAGGCGCATGTGCTTAGAGTATGAATTATTTCCTCGTCTTGTCGATATCTCTCGTGGACTTTGTAATCGGACTGTTTGACTATTGACTTATGATGATTCCTTGTTACTATTATTACTTGCTTAATTGTATACTTTGTACATTGTTTACCTTGATAAGATTATTTATTGTTTGTAAGCACTCTGTCGTCGGACCTCGCTTGCACAAAGGTACTTCTTATTGTTCGGTACGTCTGTTTCCAGAAACAAGACATTTTCTTGGTTGGTCACCGGGAACAAGGATCGCCGTGGATGGTAGGAATGCTGCGGGAGTCGAGATGTAAATGGCATGGGGTGCGCGGGGGCTTGTGTGCATACTGCTCAGCCAAATTTGCTTGGCTGTGCAGCAGATGCCAGAGCTGGCAGTGTAGCAGTAGCAAATAAAGCCGCTAACTGGTGCAGTTCTGAGACCAACCGGCTTGACGGGTATCTTCCGTAGACGGAGAACGTTGCGACGAGTATTTATTCGCTCGAGGAAGAGAGAGAGAGTTGCATACAGCCCCGCTCAAACGAGTGTCGTATCCTCGCGCGCCTGCCCCCCTGCACGTTATCTTCAGGGTCCCTACAGCTGCTTGTCCTTTCCAAGTGGCCGGCAAGCGCCATACAGCACACTCATAGTCACTCAGCCTTGCCAGCGTGCGTCTTGTTTGTGAATACGCCTCCGATCGATGCTCACTTGGGTAGCATTTTGCCAACAGCGCACGTCGTATCCTACACTCTCTTCGATGACCTCACAGACCATCCAGGGATGGCACCCGAACCCACAGCTAATGCAGCCTCAACAACCGGCGCCGCCGCCTCAGGGATGGACAGACAGCTGGCCGCCTGGTGGCAACGTCGTCTTCCCTCCAGGCTATCCAGGCCCACCTCCGGCTCCCGGCGGTTCGGCAGCACACCCACGTTGGAATGCTGGATATTGGCAGTACAACCCGCTTGCAAACGTGCAGAACCCACAACAGCCATGGGCACCCGGTGTGGGATGGTTTCCGCCCAATTTCAACCCTTACAAGCGCGTACCGAAACCGCCCTCCCCGAGTTATTGGAATACGAAGCTGACGGACAATGGGTTGGGCCTGGAAGGGATGGTCAAGAGGTGCGTTGCGGTTTCTATCTTGGCTCGGTCCCACCCGGCACCTAGACCAAGTGTAGACTGCACGCTGATGAGGGTCACATCGCCATTGTTTTTCGTTGCTCTTTTTTCGTTTGCAGGAAGGACCCGTCAGAGTATAAGGGCGAAGAACCACATACCCCTTGGATATGGAACCCACCGAGTCTACTTGAAAGTGGGGATCGCGCGACCCCCACGCGAGATTTCAACCTTCGTAGGACCGGGTCAGAGGATAATAGCCTTCGCAATACATCCACACCCACGCGAGATTATGGTCAGAGCAGTAGAGGGTCATCACAGGAAAGTTCGAGTGCTCAAGCACACAACCAGACGCCGGAAAGGAGGTCTTCTTCGCGCGCCAACTACTTTTACACTTCTCAAGATAACTTTGTTACTCCCACTCGACCGGCAAGACACAGTTCTGACCCCTCTGAAACCAGATCCAGCCAGCAGAGTGGAGGCGGCTTCCCTGGTCCATCCACTTCACGTCAACGTTCCGTTGGCCAGGCTGACTCTTGGCCCAGTAGGTCCCGTTCACAGCCTCCTGTTGCGAACGAGGTTCCGCCATACCCAGCACCTACACCGACAGTCGGTAGCCATTCTGCTTCAGCACAGCAAACCGTGTTCACGCAGGAACCCGAGACGTTCACATCCAGGGGAGAACTCCACCCGACGTTTTCATCAAGTATCATCCGCACGCCGACGCACTACGAACGACGTCGTAGTACTGAGGAGCTCCATTCCAGTCACTATTCTCGTTCGCCGTCCTCGGCGGGTCACTCCTCGACGCCTTCACACGGACCACCTGCTCACGACTCTGTGACAAGACAATCCTCGTTACCCAATGCATCTTCGTCCACGCGAGACATGTACGCCACCTTCACAGAGGACATGGCCAACTCCCTGAACGCGAGCACGTCCTCCCGCACCCGGTCCTCAGGCACTGCCGGCACGCTCTCGCGTAGCCGCACCGAACCCGTCATCGCCAACCTCACCACGATACACGAATCCTCGTCCTCCCTCTCGAGCGGCGAGATGTTCCTGGCGCCGTTGCGCGATCCAGCTGGTTCGAGCTCTACGGAATCGTCACCGGATCCGTCCCCGCGTCGGAGGGACAGACGTACGTCGCCTTATGCCAGCGGCGCACATTCGCCCGAGCCGTCCCCGTTGTACCGTGATCACCGCCCGTCGCCCTATGCGCCGAGCCGGCACGCCAATCCCAATCCGAGTCCCAATTCCTATCCCCATCCCCAGTCCCATTCTCAGCCCCATTACCACCCCCAGTCGGCGTCACCCTCGCCCTCGCCCTCGCCACACGGGCGCGTGCGCGATCCATATGCCGCCGTTCAGGGTAACAACAGCAACAGCGCCGCATCGGGACACAGACGAGACAACCCACTCCCAGCGCCCCCCGTCGAGCGCGCGAACCTGGAGGCGTCACGACCGCCCGTCCAGGAACGCTCGCCGCCGCGCTACGCGCACAAGGTGCGCATGGGGTTCTGGAACAGGCGGGGCGACCACCTCACGCCAAACTCGTGCGTCGTGTATGCGCCGCACGACCGTGTGTATCCGGAGGAGCTCCGGGACTATCCGAATGAGCGGGAGGGGTATCGGGACCAGTTTGGAACGGTCGTGGCGTGGCGGGAGGAGCGGCCAGAGTTGCCTGCGTCGTTGCCGTATCATGGGAGACCGCCTACGCAGCCCTATGAGAGTGTGAGTGTCTGCTTCTTTTTCGTTCGTGTTGCACGATGCTCATCGGTCGTCTGTCTAGTTTGTGGTGTATGCGTATCTCCAATGATTCGCACACGACGCTCATATCCAAGGCATCAATGTATTTATTTGAATGTTATCTGTGCAAAGATCGAGGATGCCGAATGCGCGCAAAGAGATGCTACAAAGTAAGAGGAAAAGAAAAAAAAGTTGCATAAGTATCCCATAAATAAGTAACGCATGGGTTGGTACATTATACAAGTACTACAAGCAAATTCGTACAACAACAGAAAGGGAAGAAAGAAGACCATGAGTCATGAAACACGGTGAAGCAGAAGGAGATATAAGACACCTGTGGATGCAAGTGAAAGGGGTAAGTAAATCAAAGTCCAATACTACCATGTTGGACACGCATGTGCTCGTAGATGCCCTGACCTCTTGGGAACGTCGCCAAACACTCCCAACAAATGTGCGTCTGGCAGCGCGTGCACGTCATGTGGTTGCATCCCTCGCTGCGCTCGATGGGCGCCTTGCAGCCTGGACAACTCTTGACATCGTGGTTCGACGTCCACTCGCTGAAGAGCTTGTCGTCGGCGACGTCACGCTCCTCGCACGTCATGCCGTCGTGGTACTCTATGCGGCACGAGGGACAGATACGAACGAGACACGAGGGGCATTGCAAGACTGCGTTTGGCGGGGCGGAGCGATACACCTGCGTGCAATCGGGCGTGGGACAATGGTGAAACTCCTCCGGTCGACTGTGAACGTGCACCCAGAAAGCGGCCTCGATGACCGCGCTGAAATCCGCCGCGGACAAGAGTTTCCGCGATAGGCCAAGAGGAATGCATTGTGTACAGGCGGCGTCGTTCCCGAGGCACCTCAGGGGGAACATCTTGTTCTCCACCGCCGACGTGAGGTAACCGGTGAGACAGGTACGACACCACTGGTGACCACATGCAAGCGATACGGGTACAACCGCTTCCCCGAAGCAAACGGGACAGATGGCATCCGATGCACGGACCTCGTCGCCTTGTCGGCTTTGTGCATCCTGGACAGCCTTGCATGCCGTCCGAAATGCTGAATCGTTTCCTCGAATGACAAGGACGCGCTCTCCAAAGTCCAAGATGCAGTTTTCGGAACCGAGGAGCTCCTGCAGGGTAGAGAGCTCAGCGCTGCAGAAGGTACCCAGAAGTTTTCCGGCTAATGGGATCTTCCAAAATTGCTGGGCTTTGAGCTCCATAACCTTGCGGACGATGTCCTGGCGAGCACGGTGCCTCATCACGATGGGTCCCCACAACGAGATCACTCGTCTTTTGTTTTGTACCTGTATCTGGACCCCGCGGTACTGGGCCTGCAGTTGAGCAATATAGGTATGACCAGCCTCGGCAGTGAGGAAGTCATCCCATAGAGGCTTCTTGTCGAGGGTGATAGTTTCACCGTGCAACAGCTGCTCGAACTCGTATTTGAGGCCACTCAACAGTTCGGGCTGTTCGCTGGACAACCGGATGTATGCTGGAGCATCATCGTCGACATTTTCTTTGTTTTTCTCTCTGATAGAGACGCCGAAGCCGTATCTGCGTTGCCACGACCAACGCAGCCATCCAATATCTTCGCGCATTTTCCTGTAACTTGCTGCGTTCAAGACGTGTGACACGCTGACGACATGGCGGCAGGAGAGGGTTGTGTGTCCTATAGCCTTCGGGCGTCGGTGATCTAGATCGTCTTGAGCAGCACGAGCTTCGGTAGGGGACGAGAAACGGGCCCAGCCCTTGACCATCCCATCCTTGTAGGGAGGAGGGATGATATCAAAGCCGGTGACCGTCCCGTATTCTTCTAATCTGGAGCGAATGGAGTTGACTGCTTTGTCGAGAGACTGGTAGTTTGGACGCCCCAACATAACTGCCTTTGAGTTGGCAAACTTGCGTAGACCTTGCTCGGTTACGCTTGCGGGAAGCTGCTTGAAAATGACGTTGTATGCGCCGACACAGGGCAGTCCCTCATATAGTTCGGCGGACACAACCAAGTATTCCATCGGGAATCCGTTTAAAGAGTCGATGGCAGCCTTTGCCTCCTTCAATGTATCATAGCCAGCGTAGCCGACTCGGAATGGACACTCCCATATGAGCTGAGCATCCGTGTCTGTAAGAAACGTGCTGCCCCTAATCGAATTGTTGATCGCCAGTTTGGCAGTGATGGTTCTTTGAGCAAACACCGTTCCATTGAGGTCCGTGACGGCTTTGATCGCATCCGCCGCAGAGGCGAACTGAACCTTGACTGTCACCGACTTTCCTGACGACTCGGGAAGATGGATGTTGTCCACTTTGTACGGCGCAAATAATTCATCCAGTGCCGCGGAGGTGACATTGCCGGCGATATTCCCTAGATGTACCCACCGGCTCTCGAAGCCTGTCACCACATCTCGAACCTCGAAGCCTTGATCGAACCGTACTTTGATGTGATCCGAGATGGTAGTAGCATAGAGCGGTTCGGGTCTCCCGCTCGGTGGGTCTTGATTTGGGAGTATCGAGTTGTTTTGTTGGTCACGCACACGAACGGGTGTTTTGACGACGCCAGCCGGCCGCGATGGAGCCGGAAGCGGCTGCGTCGGCTGTGTTGTTGCGTTGGCAGACTAGCGGAGTCGCTCAAGATGTGTTTCGTTTCCTTCGTTTCAGACATTACTTACCTGATCCGGTCGTTGGGGATGGAGGAACCGGCACGGAACGATATGGCAAGGGTAACCCCTTGTCCAGTTCCGACAAATCTGATCATAGATTTTGTATGAAACCTTGTTCGAAACGTTGGAATCGACAGACTGTCATGGTTTTTCGTGTTAGAACAGTGCATTTAGGTCGAATCAGGAACTTACAGTAAATGTCGTATCACTGAGAAGGACGGAGGAGCCACCTGACAGGTCTTCAGACAGGGAACTAGCCGTAGTTGCTGGCGAGCGAGGTATATGTTGAGTGTCTTTACTGACGGGAAGCTTGACAGCATGGGGGGTGGCTCCTGTTGGTGGCGGGGAAATTACCCGATTTGCAACAACGGGGCCATTGTGACGCTCGAAGCTGGGGTCTCCCTCTGCCTGGTTGAGCTGACGCTCCCCGTTTACAGGTTTCTACACAGAAGTTGGACGATGGACGACATGACGGTAAGCAGGTTGATGACTCACGGTCAAAGCATGTCCATGTCTACGACTACGATGGTTCATTCTACGACCACTCGGTTTCGATAAGCCAGGCGGGGGTGACAAGTTCACATTGAGTTTTTCAGGCGGGTCCATCAGGGCGGTTACATGTGTCGGAGTGCGCGAGACGACTTCTGGCATGTGAGGTGATTGTTCGCGAGCAACGGTACGCGGTGTTGGTGTCAATGACACAATCTACGTGAAGTCAGCGTTTAGTCTCGCAAGTCATCGCAATGTAAACTACATTATCTTGTTCCGCTGTGCCTTGATTAGATCGGGGTGGTATGGATACAGGCTGGGGGGTGTTTTGCTTTGGTGGGATAGGAGTACAGATGGGCTGAGTGCGAGGTGAGTCACAAGCCTTCCGTGACCGAGTGCACTCACTAGCGACATGGACGCAGGTACGTCTGGGCAAGCGGTGGACGGTTGCTTTTGCAGCATTGCGAGAAGTTGCTGCCTCAATTGTGCATTGAGAAGCTCGTTCCCGGTGCACGTTGGGGTCGCAACGAGACAGGGGTCGATAATACCGGGGTATGGTCTGGCGAGACTCAACGAGGTTGCTCCACAACAAGGTTCCGGAACGGCTCACATAGGCGTTGGGTTACAGAACCCTTGTGGTATTACTCTAGACTCGATTGGTTTGTTTTGAAATCGGGGTGGTAGTGGGGCGCGGGGACGGTTTTGTGGATTGTCTTGATGGATGACACTATTCCGACTCCGTGTCTAGGGCCGATATATGTGCGTGAGTCAAGTGCAAGCTCGACACAGACGCGCGCACCTCTGGAAACCTGGGTTTGTTGTTCGCATTTGGGCGAGGAGCGCGGTTGTATGGTTGACGCAGATCGCAATGCTGGTCTGCGTTTCGCTGTAGCTTTTCGGCGACGAGGGTGGAGTCAACAAAGGCGCCTTGTTTGAAAGAGTTGCGCTGTGATGGAGCCGGGGCCAAGTCGCTTGGCATCAGGGAGTCGAGGGAGCCGAGAAGGCTGAACGGGTTGCTGTCTCTTGGTCCAGCGCAAATCATCGATTAATCGTACCGGGACCTAGGAAAAAGAAAAACTGTACACGATGCTCACAGCGCGGATATTCTTATTTAAGGGGGACAACCCCCGAACAGCTGAGCCATAACACAAACAAGCGTCAAGCGATCACGTCCATTCATTCCAGAAGCAGCGAATCCACAAGATCGCCTGCACAATCGTCCACACAATTGACATCAAAGCACAACGACCCATCTACATAAAGGCGCGGGATGACAAGCGTCCATAGAAACTATATCCACAGAACAAATCCTCGAAACACCCCGCCGGCGAGTCAATCTGAAGGAGAATTCTACGGGTCGTGGGTTCAGGGCTTGCAATCTCCAAATGGATGGAGGCAGTATCAAAGCCATCCGGCGTCCTGGGTTGGCCGACAAAGTCGATCTGGTATCCGCGAGTATCGAGGGTGAAAAGATCGTTGGGGAAACCTGGTTCTCGCCCTTGCAGGCTGATGGACGAGTGGTTTGATGTCCGTTTCCAAAGTAGCACTCCATGTCTCTGCACGAGCCTCTTGATCCCTTGTCCCTGCTCGCGAGGGAAAGGGTGACCACCTTCTGGCGTTGACGAGTATGAAAGCGCTCTGGTAAAATAGATCAGGTGAAGCATATCCAAGGGCCGTTTCTGTTACCACTAGTAGCGAAACGAGGAAACGCGTGCCATGCCAGAGAGCATAGACAACACGAAAAATGAGATGCAGCGAGTGAGAATTGATCGCGGAGTCGGCCTTTGACATGCCTATGCCGCAGAGAGAAGTCCAAGGGGAACGCGAGAGGACTGAAACACACCAACCAGGGAAAAGTTGGAGTAACGAGACTAGTACAGCCTTCAGCCACTCCGAAACAGGAGTGCGGTTAAGGCTTTCCTTCAGTACAGATGCCGTCCGATTAATCGACGCAATCTCGGCGTGCGTCGTCTGCGTAAGCAAAGAAACGGTATCCACGAGTTGAGCCATCGAAACCATAGTGTCACCCTGGATAACCTGAGCAGTTTGTGCGTGCGCAAGCGAGGTTTCAAGCGCTTTCGATGAATCCTCCGTGACTCCTACGAGTTGCTCTAGAGACTGTGGGAAAACATCATATTATGGCAAAAGTTGGAAGGGCACACGGTCCTGACGTTTTGCATCGCGGAAAGGCCGCCCTCCAGAAAGCCCAGTCGACGTTCAAGGTGCGCCTGGAAATCATGTCTAGTCGCCAGGACATCGTTAAAAGTGATTACACACTGCCATATCTATGTTTCGGAGACTTTCATCCTTAATCAAGGCGAGCGCTGTGCCTAATTCAAATGTGATGGATGAATGGATGGCAGGGAGAAGCCCGAGGAGATGATCGGAGTGCTAGATGAGTTGTAAATCGTGAGTCTAGTGACGTGCGGCGTACGAAGACTTTGAAGACAAACATCGCGTTGCACGCTTTCAAGCATGCTAGAGAACTGCAAACGATCAGCCCTGCCCCACGCACAAACCTCGATAAGAATGTAAATCTTGATACTTTTGTCATGACCTCTCCATGATTAAGGCGATCTCGGTCTTCGATCTTCTGGATCGTATTCTGCACCTCTATAAGAAGCTGAAAGGAGTCAATATCCAGGTAAGAGGACAACTAGATGTATACCGATTGAGAGTTGTCGAGGATGGCCATGGTCAGCATGTCCGAGGTGTCTCTCACTCCATTGGATGCCAGACGTAATGCCTCTAGTATGTCACGCATATCCTATGCGATATTCGACAGACGGTTACCAATTTGTGAAGCTGACAATTCGCACCTCTGCCGTTTTTTCCCATAGCTGATGCATCGTCTTGGAACTTTTTTCTCGCTCCGTTAAAAACCGAACGAAGGTCGCTTTCTCTTCGGTGATATTTCTATAAATATCTTTCGCGGTGTCTGTGAATTAATTTCATGAAGTGACGATATGTAATAACGGAGCCTATATGGCTTTACCGATGTCAATCCACCTTCGAAATGTAAAGCAAAGCTGGGCTGGTGGCGACCATCAGACGAATTACCTCGTGAGCGCCACGTTTCAACGTACGAAGATCGCGGAGGTAACCAGAATAGCTCGACCAAAATTGAGCGCTTCGAGAGAGGGCGCTGTCCAGGAATGTTAAGGCATCTTCCGCAGACCAGGGTGATGGGTGCATACTCGACGCATCTAGCTTGTCCTTGAGAGGTTGGTAGAGAAGGTTTGTGACCGACCCTTGTATATGCAGCGCACTCCATGGGCGGCAAATAGTGCCGTGCAGTGGCAAGTTCACACATTGTCATGCCAATGGCAGCTTATATGCGCGATTAGATAGCGCCAAGGTGACCGATAACGATGGATACGAGTACCCTGGATACGCTCTTCTTCGTCCATGCGTGATTCCTCACAACGGGCTTTCACCAAGGCTATGGCGTCCTGGAAACAATCTGGCTTTCGTTCGTAGGACTGGAGAGTATCTTTGGACGATGTGAGACACTTAATCAGAGCGGCGTTTCGAAATACCTCTGTTCATGAAGAGGGCATCTCTCCCCGCCTGTGACAGTTCGGCTCCGGTCGCTGTTTTAGCTTCTAGTCGCGGGATAATGAAATCAATGTCACCATCAAAAATGTTTGGGAAAATATCTTCTGCAATCCGCGATTCAGGATCCGGCGGTGTTTGGTGGGTGGTCCAGGACCATGCCAAGCAGTGGCGGATGTGATTGGCAACGAAAAATATTAGCATGTACCTCATCATTCCGTTGTCCGTCAAAAATGGAACGTTGTTCTTTGCACCACGGTGTGTGCTCGCCGTTGGTCGTATGCCGGTCAGAAGGGAGGGCAGGGTCCAAGATGGTATCCCTGTCTGAGGAGTCATTAGGGAAGCTTGTTGTGAGATGCCAGATTAAAGTTCAGGATGAATCCAAGAGGAGTTTGACACACGTAAGACACGTCTTCCTATGGAATAGGCTAACTAGTTAATCCGACTCCAACGGTCATATGACAATGGCTGCCAACGAAGCAATATGTATGCATAATCGATGATGATCGGCCACAAAAATGCCCATCTGTTCCATTCCCTCCTCGACAGCGTACATACTAGGCTACCGCAGATAATGGACGGAGATAGTCAGCAGATAGCGCGTAGCGGGGGAGTGACAGCCAATCTACATACGCACAGTATGGAGACAAGCAGATCGTGCTGGTCACACCTGTGGCAACCGATAGATCCCAACTAGTTTCGCCTAGATCAAGAACAAGAGCGTCTGGATGAGACGGCTTGGCCCCGGTTCAGACTTGCTGAGACAGGCGACGCTTGTCGTCGTAGTCTGGCGAGGCTGCCGACAGCAGAGACAACGCTGTTTCCGCACTGGGCTCATGAAAAGCAAAGAATTCCATAGCGTTCAATGATCTGGAATGGGGCCATCGATGCTACTGAGGACTGAGAGTGCATATCAAATTATCTACCCGTGCGTATAGTGCCGCATGACAGCTCACGTCAGCTTTCGAAACATGTGGGTGACAAGTAGGATATGACGCGCACTCCATTTCCGTGATGATTTATGGAGAGGCCTGGTATCAGCTGGAGCAGAAAGGGAAGAGGGGGACAAAAATTTATTTTCCTCCGTGTTGTGTACCGTTTCATGTATCGAACAAGTGAACGACGAGCGTTCATGCTGACGTACGAAAAAACAATCTTGAACTCGGGGTCACGGGCAACTATGGTTACCGTCCTAGCAGACACCAAACAGCCGCGGCCCGGCGGCTCTGTCGACGACAAATACTGATTGAACAACCCACAATTGTGCTGTGTAATACTTATGCTTACGAGTATTTTTTTGTCTAGACCGATTGCCTAATGGTCTGTGTGGCTTAGACGACAACACCTGGTAGATTGGTGCCCGAAGTCAGTCCTGACGCAACATGCGCTGATATGTCCACAGCGCTGTCCATTTCCGCAAAGTTTGTGGCCAAAGACGCTTTTAAAATCGGCAATGCAAGATATGGGACCTCTTGGTTGCGCGGGTCCCACTGCATCGCAGGCACTGTGGCCCTAGTACCAATTCACTGGATTCGGCGATTTCTTGAAAGGCCTCGACGAGGACATGCTGGAATAAACACAGGAGACCACGATAAGTTCGATATGACGACGGTCATTCGGCTCCGGGGTGCTTCACTCTCAATCTTCCTACTGATGCGCTGGAGCTCGGACCTCAGATCATCAAGCCCTTCAGTCTATAACCGACCTTACCACTATCCCGGGTGGGAATGCCAAGTCCTTGCCTATCGCTTCCTACCATTTTGACTAGAAAATCTCTCTGGAGTTCGGATGTGGCATTTCGTAGGTTACCTCATTCCTACTAACTTTCTATAATATATTGAAGAAGATCTGTAGCGAGTCCGAAACACCGAGGGATCCGGCCTCAGTTACTTTCCGTTTCCTTCGGATGCAAGCGACCGCACATTGGCCCAGAAGGTACCCTGTTCCCGTTGTGCGTTTTCAATGCCTATGTTTCACGGACAACAGTTCCACCAAGTATGTTCCACGTGTTGATTGCTTCCGGCTAACATGACGACGATCGAACGCAGATTGGGACCGGGCGGTCATATTTTCCGCAAGACCTCGACATGCGGCCATGGAGATCCGTGAAACTTTCGCGGGTGCGGCGCAGATCCACTTGTGTGGCGTCTTTCCGACATCCACCGTCCACGGCATGTCGCATCGTCCTGTTTCTTTGGCTGAGACTTCGAAACGGGGCGGATACTGGAGTGGGGCCATCGGTAAACGCAGCGTTTAAACTGATTGACTTTGACACTGGGAGATCGGTTCTATCGGGGACGTCGAAACGCGCCAAATTCGTTTCGTCCAAAACAAAACGGAGACTCAACGGCCGGCTCAAATACTGATGGGCGCTCGTGGTGCGAGCATGGTCGTCATATGGAATTAAATACACCCCTTGGTCTAATGGTAACGAGCATTGATGTAATGGTAGGTATTACGAGGTGGAATATTGAATGCTAGCGGTAATACACTGGGAAGGGGAAAACAGGGATTGGTCATTAAAAGTTATTGTCCGTGAAGATACGTAAGTCGTTTTGGGGCTCTGCATATTGATAGCTGGGTCAGAGTGTAAGGGGTTGGCTGACACAAGAAAAGAAAAGAAAAATCAGCGGCGATCTTCGTTTCTGGCTTTTCGAATGCTGAGAGCACCGGCAGCCAATTTCTGCTCCCAAAGCAAGGGTCCTTCTCCCTCGATCCACTCCCCTGTAACAGGATCCCTTTCAAAGTCTCCATCCCGGTAACCGTAGCGCTGTTGCAATAGACGTAGGAGGGGATTCCGCAACGCGGGATCCATGCGGACGGTTTCCCCTGGGTGGTAGCTGCCCACTCCGTGGCGGGACAAGCTCTCTTCGAAAAGGGCTTCTTCGTAGGTGCAGCCGCAGTTAAGACAGCCTGGCGGTGCCATGCGAGGGGGGTACGCTCGGCGTTCGCGTCGGGAATCATGCCACGAACACAGGGCATTCCCAGCGCGATTGAGAGAGCAAAAGAGCCGTATACGAGCGTCAGTGCGCGCCTTCCATGGCATGTGGATGGATAAGGGGTTTGGAGTGTTTGGGATGGAAAGGGAAGCGAGTGTGCTTTTGGAGTGACTCATGGGGGACTCGGTGGGACTTCCCCGAGCAAGTTCGCTCTCAAGTTCTTTGATGCGGAGTCGACTGTGATCGTTCACGAGTTCGAGCTCCCGCACCTTCTTCCGCAGAATCCTGATCTCGTCCTCCATGGAATCTCGGGAAGTCAGAGAGGGCGAAGGCGTGGAATGATTCGCATAAGGTCGTGGACTGGGACCTTGGACAAGAGGATGTGGGTATGCGAGATCTGACTGCCCCGACGTCTGCCGCTGAAGCATCGGGGATGCACGGTACGGATGGAAGGGATGATGCGGAGTGGGATTCCGCAGTTGGGGTGGGATGTCGAATTCACCAACGGCGCCGGATAGACTGGATGTAGCACTCATGCTTGAGACATAAGCATTTGGGAGAGCATAAGGGGAAGGCAGGGGGCGATATTCGTCCATTTGTCCGGGTCGGAGATGGCATCTTCGCGACCATTTGTATGGGGTACCATTGCTAGGCCCATCACTGTGTTGATGTGCAACTATCAACCCAGCGATGGTTTGTCAAAGGGCACAGCCTGCCGTAGCCGAGGCACGAGGCAACACATAAGATCCACGTCACAGGTGTCGCCGTTTCGGGAGCAAACGTTACATGGGTTTATCCCTAGCTACTACTGTATCAGGGGTCGCCGTAGACCCCGTGCTGACCTTGGCAAGATCTCATCGCAGTGCTATAGATAGACAACAGAAACGGGAACTCCGGGGTTGAGACTGCCTCGAGGACGCATGTATCATGAAACGCGCGTATCCAATCAACACAGGGTCCTCTCGCAACCACCTCTTCAAGGCCGCGGAGAACTGGAGACGCATATTTGTCATCGGTGTTCAGACTTGCCATACAAATGGACATCTCGCCAAGGCTTTCCTTTGAGGAGCGAGCTGTTCCACGGGTCGTCATCCTGCCACCAGTAATTCGGGAAAGGACGGAGTACGAACCTGGGCCCATCTGGTATCTCAATTTCACCTGTCTTCGCGTCTATGGTGATGTATCTAGTGACCTCTACAGCCGGTCGATGGGAACATCTAGCAGGCTTTGAGCTCGAGAATTCCGGTGATAAATGCTAACACCAACATTCGAAAGATACGCGAGAACGGAAAGCAATGGGTACGAATTTCCCCACTTGAGACTTTCTCAGGCTCACATGAGTATTGGACTGGACGGCCGAAAGATGTGTGGTGTGTGACATTTTATGGCTTCGAGAGGGTACGTACCTATCTCGAGTAGCTGGCACTTCGAGTGAAGTACCGAGGAATCTTCTTGGGATTTTTGGCACATGAACGAACTGATCGGCTTAATGGTACGTCGTTCAATGAAGGTGTTCAGTATCGTCGCAGTTGCATTGCAAGTGGATAACTCAAGCCGAAATGCGTACGGTAGTGTTGTCAAGAATAGCAACGTGAGATTTCCCACGGAGAGCCACGTGGGACGAGGGATAAAAGTGGCGTCGAAATCGCCTGGAATTCGAGCTGATCGTTCTTCTTCCCTCACCATCTCCCCAAGAACAAGCAAAACATGGTCTACAAAGTAGCAGGTATGTAGCGGACCCCATCTGCGACGAGTGCGTTGATATACAACACGCGATTCTCAGATATCTCTCTTGCTGCCTTTGGTCGCAAGGAAATCGAGATCGCAGAGGTAGGCCCAGTTCCCGCCACCCGATGACAGTTTTTTACGTGGCCCGTAGCATGAAATGCCAGGACTTATGTATATGCGGACCAAGGTAACCCATCGCGAGCATTGTGCCGTTCAACGTCGCTCATCGTACATAGTATGGCGCTTCCAAGCCATTGACTGGCGCCCGCATCGCAGGATGCCTTCACATGTATGACTGAATTTCCCAAACCACTTTGATTTCTGATTGTTCGTGTTTCAGGACGATCCAAACAGCTGTCTTGATCGAGACTCTCACTACTTTGGGCGCCGAGGTTGCCTGGTCGTCTTGTGTGGGTTTCCCGGGCGTACCATCGATGATCGCTGCTGACTTCTCGTTTAGAACATCTTTTCCACGCAGGATCATGCCGCCTCTGCGTGAGTGTAAACTAAATTATTCTCTTTTATAGCATATAACCAGGCAACTCTAGCATCGCTGCTACAGGTGTTCCTGTGTTTGCCTGGAAGGGCGAGACGGAGGAAGAGTATACCTGGTGCATCGAACAGACCCTTGCTGCTTTCCCCGGTGGCAAGAGCCTGAACATGATCTTGGACGATGGTGGTGATCTCACCACCCTTGTTCATGAGAAATACCCCCACTACTTGAAGGGTAGGCATCCTTGCGATCTGATGGAGGCCAGTGGATCTGATAAGCTATCCAGATATACGAGGTCTCTCCGAGGAGACTACTACCGGTGTCCACCATCTTTACAAGGCTTTCCGTGACGGCAAGCTCAAAGTCCCTGCTATCAACGTCAATGACTCCGTCACGAAGTCCAAGTTCGACAACTACTACGGATGTCGCGAATCTCTCGTCGATGGTATCAAGCGTGCCACAGATGTCATGCTTGCAGGTAAAGTTGCTGTCGTTGCGGGCTTTGGTGACGTCGGCAAGGGCGTAGGTCTTTTTGATGTAGGCTGAGATGCTAGCGATCCTGATCAGTTGTTTCAGTGTGCCGAGTCTCTTCGCTCTTACGGTGCACGCGTATTGATCACGGAAATCGACCCCATCAATGCTCTGCAGGCTGCCATGGCTGGTTATGAAGTCACCACCATGGAGGACGCTGCTCCTCGCGCCAACGTCTTTGTGACCACCACCGGTAACCGCGACATCATCACTGCTCGGCACTTTTTGGCGATGCCTGAGGATGCTATTGTCAGCAAGTTGGTACTTTCATGCTGCTGGTGTCGGCAAGATAACTAAGATTGTCGTAGTATTGGCCACTTTGACGTTGAAATCGACGTTGCATGGCTGAAGGCAAACGCAAAGGATGCTGTAAATGTCAAGCCCCAGGTCGACCGCTTCACGACGCCTTCAGGTCGCCATGTCATCCTACTCGCCGAAGGTCGTCTTGTCAACTTGGGGTAGGTCACTGGTAGAATTGGGAAGCGTCTCGTGCTCACAGTATATTGATAGTTGTGCTACTGGACACCCTTCGTTTGTGATGTCTTGCTCGTTCACCAACCAGGTCTTGGCACAGATTGCCTTGTGGACGAACCCTGGCAAGTTTGCTGTTGGTGTGCATATACTGCCAAAGGAGCTCGACGAGGAGGTTGCCCGTGCACACCTTGAACAACTGAGCGTCAAGTTGACCACGCTCACACCTGAGCAATCCAAGTACCTTGACATCCCTGTTCAGGGCCCATACAAGGCGGCACACTACAGGTAAGACGATGATTGATTTGTTGGCGATTGCTAATTCGGGTGGGAAAGGTACTAAACGCGTGTAATGTTGCATGATGGCCTCAACGTGCCCTCGCTGATATGAGAGGAACGGGACCTTCAACGTCCTATGGGGTTTGGATGTAATGTATTGAAGAGTCTTGCACGCTCTTTGGGAGGGAGACGATGATAAGGCTGGTCACGTCCGGGATCGTCTTTTGTTCGAGAGGGACTCGGGATGGATGGTCATAAAAGGTTGCAGTTACGGGCCTCAACGTGCCCATCAGTGTCAATATACGTTGATTCGATATCATGTGCTGGATCAAAGTTTGCGGCGTACTCGATGATTTCGTTGAGGGAGGGGCGTGGGAGTGAAAGATTCGGATCGGGGTAGATCTATGAGAGTGGTGATTATGTAATGTCACAGCGAGTACGAGGGGACGCGGAGTGCGACGGTGACTGACGCTGTGCCCGAATGGTCTGGTCCGCTCGCAACCCAAACGAGTCCTACGCTCAGCGTGCAAAAAAGGCGAGCACGTCTTCCACCTCGCGAACGGCACAACAAAAGCAGCAACAAACGACCGGCCATGCTGTCTCCACACCCACGCACTCCTTAAAGCCGCCACGGGTCAACGTCTGGGCGGAACGCATCAGGGAACAACAGGCGCACGCTGCACCTCAGCCTGCTCAGATGCCCCCTCAGCGCGCGACCTCCTCGTCCCAGCCGCCCCGCGATGACGCGATCCAGCCTCGATCGCCGCCACCGGGTCTCTCCGCCCAGCTCGCCCGGGCCATCCTCGACCAACAGGATGAACATGATCCCTTCGTCGTCCGCGTCCCGCCCCATCTCTCCCGCCAGTCCTCCTCCAGCACCAATCCCGTCCCCGCTACCGACCCCACCGCATGGCCCCACCTCCTTAGCGCCGACCCGCCCAGCACCGCCTCCTCTGTTGGTCGCGACTCCCCCTTCCTCTCCGCCGCGCCCTCGAGGCAGAGTATGTATTTGCTCTTGTTTACCCGATGACACCTCTCGCCTCACAATCTGCCATTAGATAGCACTGCTTCTTTTCGGCACCATGCGTACTCTCCATCCCGTTCCGTGTGCTTGTCCCGCGTACAGAGCTCTGTCTCCCACCGCTCCCACTCCGCCTCCCAATCCAGAGCTCAGAGCAGATCTGGCAGCTCTACCTCCAGTCCACGTTTGCAGGTCCGTGGCCGTACGTTGCCACAAGACGCTTCTCCTCCCCCCGATCTCAGATTAGACCACCAGCACCGGAGATCCCCAAACAAACGTTCAAGTCCTGCATCGCCTGACTCTACGAACCACATATCAGGCCCGTTACAGATCGATTCCGTCCCTCTCCCTGCAGACCACCACTATCGACGTCCACCCGTACCTCCATTGCAAGACATGTCTCCTCGTTATACACACAACTTTGTCGCCCCGTACGCTCCCCCTCCACAATTCCCATCTACTCATGTCCCCGGTCATACTTCGCCTCCCTACATTCCTCCTCATTCCGGCCAGGCTACGCCCCCTTATCCCCACTATCCACCCTACCCTGCTTATATGTACGGACATCCCTCATTGTTCTGGGGTGAGATTCCTCCTTCCCACTCACACAATCATTTCCAAAATGTGCCTCCCTTCCCGTCCAATCACGTTCACGCATCCGAGCATGCTGTCCCCTACAAAATAGAATTCGGCACCGTGTCATCCACCATTACGACAGAGCCTGGTGCTTCGAAGCAGCCAGCGCATGGCCAGAATGGTTGGCAGCTAGGACAATCCAGAAGTGTCGTATTTGGTACCATCAATATCGCCGACTCCCAGGACGACCCAGGCGCTCCGCCGCCCGACGAAGCACAGCAGCGCACAGACATTGCGGTCGAGCATGCAACAGAGCAATTTGCTACTTTCTCGATTGGTGTCAGCCCAGATGAGCCTGGGCCATCGCGGCTTGGGAGTCGCAAGTCATCGGTTCGGTCACTGTCCAAAACACTCTCCTCCCAGCCTACTACCAATGATGACACCAAAGATGCTAACATTGCGCCTCCATCGTCGCAAGAGGTCAATGGGATCAAGAAACCAATCAAGTGGGAATTTGGTACGACTCTTAGCGAGGATCTCGACGACCCGCGACCTCCACCGTCCCCCTCGCCGACATCGTTCCCTCCACTGAACCACCAAAACGAATCCGGTGCGGACAGTGATAAACCCCTTCCGTCTTCACACGACACATCGCGAGCTGATCCCTCGGTGGATAAGTCAGAATCGCCTACGAGCGACGTTTGGGTGGTCAGAGATTACGGGTACGGATTCGGCGACCACAGCGGGTCCGGCAATGCACCCGACGTCGTACGTTGGGAGATGCACGAGCGCGAAAGAGAGCGTGCGCGGGATGGCCATCGGGACCGGGAAATGATCTGGGATCAGTATCGTGATAGGGGCTGGGAACCTGCGCGACAGCCCGGCTGGCGGCACGAGGACGGGATCGAAGAAGCAAGGGAAGGTTGGGAACATCTGGCGCACATCGATGCGCCGAGGTATATGCGGCCGCGACGGGGCTCATTCCCCGGTTATGGAGGGCATGAGCGTGGTGGATTTGCTGCTAGGCGAGGGAGAGGGATTCGAGGACGCTTTCACGGGGGCCGTGGGAGGGGGGGCTTTTTCCATCATCATCAGCGGCCTGGGTCGTACCCATATGTGCAGCCACCGCCACCTCCTCCGCCATTCGAGGTGCTTCCACCTGCGATCGACACGGTCAATGGATATGGTCAGCCTCCCTACGCACCGCCAGAACTTGAATCATATGAAGCTGTTCCGACTGCCTCACAGCCGCGGGTCGCATCGGTCACTTACTCGGTAGATGTGATGCAGAATTGTTTGTTGGGACAGCTGGAGTACTATTTGAGCCCGCAGAATATGGCACAAGACTTTTACCTCCGACAAAGGGTGAGTCCTGCTGCTCCCACTTGATGTTACTCACTCGCTGCCTTCCTTTGACATTTTCCATGTTTCGTTGCAGATGGACAACGAGGGCTGGATCCCGATCTCACTGCTGGCGTCGTTTAAGCGGGTAAGGCAGCTCCAAACAGATGCAGATATTGTCAGGGTGGTGTTGAGCCGGTCCGGGGTAGTCGAGGTGAGCGGGGATTGGGTGAGAATGGGGGGGAGGCAGTGGGAGGTGTTTGTGCTACCGGGTGCGCCGAAAAGCGTGGTGACGGCGGTCGACCGTGAAGGCAAGAGTCCTGGGCCTGGTCCATATGATGATGCTGATGCATACGCGGAGCTCGGAGAGATCGATGGCGAACATGGGGAAACAGAGGGCGACTGTGATGGTGAGGACTGTGAGGGGGATGATGAGGACGATGATATTGAGTTTGTCATTGGGGAGGAGGCAGAGGGATCATGGATGCCTGTGCCGGAACGCAAGCAGTGATCCCGGCCTTCATGTCATCGCTCCACCATGCGCTTTCCTTTTGTTCTTGCCCTGCAGCCTAGGTTTTTGGGCCGATTTTTTTTAGGTCGGACGAAACACATCCAACTCGCATTAACCAAGACTCATGTACAAAACAGTGACGAAATTTCAGGTTCCACATGTATATACCCGCTTCCTTTCCTTCGTGTTTTCATGTCTGTCTTCCCCTCCAATCTCGTTCGCTTGCTCTCTATCACTCTATCTCAACCTCTAGCTTGCTCACTCACACACTCACATACAAGCATGTGTATCTTTTTTGTGACTCTTTTTTCATTCGCTGTTAAGATGTTTTCGTGCATGTGCTCCACTTTTGTGGCATGAATTATCCTTTGAAGGTGAATAAATACATTGTATTATTATAAGCAGCATCCTCCGGGCATCCCTAGACCCGAGGTTGCCATCCCCAAAGGTCCAGCTGGAATATAATTGTCCACTAAACTAGTTGTATCACTATAAGAAGGGTGATACATCACTTGGAGTGTATTGATGAAGGATTGACTGTAAAAGAGGGGATATTCTTTGGACCAAACTTTTGCCAACAGACAGTCATCCATTGGCCAATATCTCTGATACAAGAACATCTCGGCTAGTTAACCTGGCGTGCAGGGGTGGGTATAACAGGCTTATTAGGCTATGATGACATGATGTTGGTGATAGTCTCCCAAGAACAAAAAGCAAACTAAAATGGTGAGATTTGGTCGTGAGCATCGTAGCAGGTCGTGAGCGGTCATAAAAGTCTAGCTCCTGGGCGTATCTCAAAAGATATCACCAATGAGACAGAAAGAAATAAGCGTAACGCGGATGGAATAAGTATCGAGCAATAGTACCAAATCTCGAACGCGATAATCCGTCATGAGCTTGAGTTATCTAGATTGGAGAACCGTGGGGTTAGACTTTCGCTCTGCCCACGCGGCCTGCCGTTCATTTCTACCGGAGGCCTGGAAGATCGCTTTGACCTCAACGACGAGTCATCCTGGGAGCGAGAGAAAAAATCGTCTTCGCCTTCATATGGGGACGTGCCGGAATTTATCTATACGATGCCGCGAAATCAACATGAACATCGGTCGATGGACTGGGGGCAAGCAGAAAACGCGCAGGTAATCGATAGCGTCGGACTCACCCATTGCTTGAGAACGTCCGCTACCCGAGTGGCTTCCTCAGCACTGAAATTCATGTCCGTCCCTTTTTCGGCATGCAACTTCATCAACTCGCTCAACGATCTCCCCTCTTTACCTCCACCGCGACTTCGCCCAGGCGTCTCCTCCACACCATCACCGGGAAATACCACCGAGTTACGAGGCGTTGAAATTGCCCGTCGTCCATTGACATTAAAGGGGTCGATCTCTCTCTCCGAGCGATCCCAGTCCTCTGAACTCAGCGAGAGAGAGGATAGCGTGAGATTTTCTTTGAAAGACATCACAATCAAAGTGACAGTGGTGAGTATGGTGGATGGTGTGGAGGACGGGAACGAGTGCGGTAGGAATGAGAGAGAGGTTTCGTTTGGGAAAAGTTAGACCCCGACCCTGAGCTTGACTGACAGTGTTATTCAATTTCCGCTTGTTCGACGGACTTAATATTGCGCGCAGTTGATCATCTCGATGAACAGGTTTAATTTAGCGAGAAAATTGTCTTGCAAAACACTCGCTCAACAAGTGGTGGTGGGGAGGTGTTGGAAGTCGTTGAAAGGTCGCCCCAGTGGGATTGCTCCCACACTTTGCTGTGATTGCCACCAATCTCGACATTTACTTCCTTACCCCATCAACAACGGATCAATTTGTTTCATTTCCGATTTCTCGTATCCAGACGAGGCTGCTACTACAAAACTGTGGCTTATCCGCGCCAACATAGGTTCACAGCCGACTCTCGGAGGTGTTCAGGGAGTGTACACTACGCGAACCCTTTGCGCGTCA
>JBBPNO010000284.1:0-31816 GCA_038090915.1 Boletus eberwhitei
TGGGACGAGTTCATCACGAGTCCCCCCCCCCGACAACAAAATATTCGCATAGGACGACACCTCAAGGCCTCGTTGACCCTCCACCACGGCCATGCCACGCCTCACACCACCACTGATCTACATGCGCGGCTCTACGCAGACAAACATGGGCCCACCTTTTCCCTCCACACGCGACATCGAACGGCCTGTTCGTCCCTCGCCCTCGCTGTCATCACCGCCAGTTCGCATCGTCCCGCTCGTTTCCGTCACCCGTGTGTGTGTGTGGCCTTTTTGGTAGCCGTTGGGGGTTATTCGGCGATTCTGAGAAGAGCGTTCGATGCATGATGCGTTACTTTCGTGCTTCGTGCAATATATATATATATATATGTTACAAGAGACTCTTACGATCCGGTCCTCTCTGATCATGGTGCAGGTTACACGCCCTGCTGGCGACGAAATGTTGCCTGGGCCGCTGCCAGCACCGACTTCAGTATTGGATACGTGCACGTGCGACGCCCCGGACGTTTGCCAAACGGGCGACGTTCGAAATATGGTACGGGGACACGTACGCTTTCGTCTACGCCGTCGGGCACTAGGTTTCCTCATCTCTCCTCTTGCTTTGCATACGGTATGGGCGGGATGTGAAGAGGTGATATCGACGACGGGATTCCATCCCCCTCCCCCCCACACACACGACACACGACACACCAGCCACTTGTTGTACCCCCATCTAGGTTTACCACCCCGGATTCCCACTGGCGCGTCTTGATGCTCGTGCATAACGGAGTCCCGGGAGGGTGTTGCGTATACGTGGGACAGTGTCGGATTTTGGATGGCCTCACATCCTCGAGGCATTTGCCTCGACTCGATTCCATTCCATTCCCACTCGGTCCGGATCCAACTCGGACAGCTGCCAGCCAACCCATGCCCCCATCACGCACCGCCCTCCACGCACACACTCATTGTTGGCTAATAAAAAAAAAAGAAAAACGACAAATATAGCATTCGGCGGCATATAGATATGTATGACTTGTCACCTGTAAAGAGCTTTTTGGGTTCACGATACCATTGGTACAAGAGACGAAAGAAAGAAAAAAAAAAAAAAAAAAAGGGAGGTTGATGCTGGTTCGACTTCCGTTCCATATGCCTTTTTTTTCTTTTTCTTTTTCTTTTTCCCTTTTTTTTTTTCCCGTAGATGCGAACATAAATCTGTTTGAAACGAAAAAATGATGATGAAGCAGAGAGACGTGCAAAAGACGAGTCGAAAGACTCAACACCAGGGGAGCGATGAACACTACAAGCTACAGGCATACAAATGGAGGAGATGGAGATGGGGAGAGAGAGAGAGAGAGCATAGCGTTCAAACACACATCAGCATACATCACGTTCGAAATCTAGAGTGCAATTAACAAGCGAACGACATAGCGTAAAAAAAAAAAAAAAAAAAAAAATTGGGGAGACACGTATCACGATTCAGTCCAGTCTTTTTTGGGTAGATAAACGGCGAGAGCACACACCTCACAGCAGATAGCGCAAGCCATGGTAACATGCAGGCAAAGACACAACCCGTCGCGCGCTATTCATACGCAGTGACAGCATCGGACAATGCGGATCGGACGTATTCGCGAGCGGTGTTTGCCGTCTTTCGCTTGGCCAGCGGCCGGTAAGTCTCGTTCCTGCGTAATACCATCTGTGCGACAAGCTGTGACACATTGCCAATGGCCCCTCGTCGGCGTGCATGATTTTGTATATCGCACTCGGGGCTCTGCTCCTGTGGACTCGTCGGGACGCCATCCCCCAACTTTAACCGAATGAGCGCCCCCACTTCTTTGCTTCGCTCTCGTTCTCGCTTGCGCACTTTCCGAGCTTCGGCCCGTGTGAACAGGTCAACATCTTCTGTGAGCGCTTCCAAACGCCTGGCGGCACGCTCAGCAGCAATGGACCTCTTCCGCAGGTCGAACAACTTGGCCAATTCCGGATCCGTGATGTCCTCTTGCGAGAGGCACAAATCGAAATCCTCGGGCGATGGAGAACGCGGTAATGGTATGTCTCGTGGATCGTCGATAAAGAGGAGTGGTTGGTTGGATGTGAAAGGAACCGAACGCGATGGGACTCCGATCGTAGGTATTAGGTCGTCGTCGGTCTCCGCTCCTGGAAGCGACAGTAATTGTTGACCCAGTGGATCGCGGGTCGAGTCACCCATCTCGATATCAGAATCGGGTAGACATGAACAGGATCTTCGACAGGGAGAGGAAGGAACGATCTTGGGGAGCACATCATCCTCAAGATCAGGAAGATCTAGTCTTGACATTAGGGGTGAACTGGGCGCGGGAAGTTCGTCATAATCGGTCAACGATGTGAACGAGGAACTGGAGGCGGACGAAGATGGCGGTTCGGGATCCAATTCAGAGGGCTGACGCGAAGCCCACGGTATACTGATCGGAGCCAACAGAGGGCGGGGCGCATCGACATCGACATCGACATCGAGCAATGAAGAAGGCTTATGTGGTAAAAGAGCAGGTGGCGCACTGGCGTCACACGGAGAAAAAAGTGCATTCAAGTTCTCCGACTCTGAAAAATCCTGCGGCGACGCTATTGAGAGTGCCTGCGCGCACGGGGGATCCCAGCTCGGGGAGAGGGGAGAGAGGGGAAGGACAGACTGGACCGAATGAGGCGATGGAAGTCCTGATGAACAAGGATAAGACGCATCGATTTCACATTCCTCCTCGATGTCCCCAACCTCTTGGTCGTAAAAAGGTACGTCGACGTCGGCATCGGGTAAATGGAGCGTCGGATGTGGCATCGTCGGTGGCGGGGTGAGCGGCTTCTGAGAAGCCAAGTCCTCCCGACGCATGACCGGCGGCGAGTCGAGCACCCCGTCGAGATGGGTAGAATACAGCGGTGCAGATTCGACGACTTCTTCTGGCAGAGGTACGGTGGATGTTGACGTGGACGCGCTCGACGGTGGGGAGGGGTATGCTTTGAGAGAATCGGCGTACAGCAATTGAGGGTGCCCACCCTGGAGGGCGTGGTTGCGGGCGAACTTGATATGAGGGTAATCTGACCCGGGACACGGGGCGATAACAGGAGGATCGAACGAATCGCTGACCGTGTGCCACGAGCGAGGGGGCAGGGCTCGATTCAACCCAGGTCGCAACACGGGCAACCAAGCGCCGTTTCGAGAAGGGTGGGAGGACGACAAAAGGGTATCTGTAGAAAAAGACTCCATGGTATACGTTGGTTCCACCGATATTCAAGACCTGCAAAAAAACGATGAGACATTTAAGTTGGGGATGTTCTGATCTCGAAGCAGGAAAGAGGAACCGTGGGTGGGCGAGGATGCGAGGAAGAGCAAACGTACAGTAATCGGACATCAACAGCAAATACACATCGCTCTGGAAGGGCAGAAGGAAACGGCGAATTTGCAGAGAGAACGAGGGGGCCGTTCTGGTCGTTGCAGTAGACGTTGGGGCCTCGTGTTGTGCGGGTGGCTGAGAAAACGTGTCGGTGATTGCCCGTCGTATTCCCATTAAACTAGTCTACATACACGCCTCCATACTCAGGGTAATACCCGCGGTCTCCTCCTCGACGCCTGGTGCATCAACGTCTCTTCTCCCTCCATCACATGAGGCTCTAGCTCGTGTTCCTTCACCCCCCGCTTGCTCACCGCATACGCCCTACACGCATCCGTACTCGCCTTCAACTCCGGGTCGTCATGCCGCAGCGCAACCACCGTAAAGCCCGAAAAGTTCAGCTCTATAACCTCCTTCACCTTGGGCAGCAAGCCTGGATCAGGCGAGTACGTCCCAGAGTTGTTGTCGATCACGATTTCCCACTCCACCTCCTCATCCTGCACCGCGTCCGAAAAACGTGCCCATCCGCAAACTGGCCGCGGATGGAACTCGCCGCTGTACCGCACCGTTTTTGCACAATTGCTGTGCAACGCGTGTTTAGACACAAAGTCAACGAAGAACGCCGCCCCCGTTTCGGAAAAACGGAGTGAGTCATCGTCTGTGGAAATGATGTACGTGTACACAGCAGGCTTGATGCGATGTGCGTACGCGACCGTCCCATCAACGAATGAGCGATGCGCGCCACCATGAAAGAGAGCGAACACGTCCTCGGGTGATTGGATGACTCCAAATGTGTTCGATACAGATCTCGCATACAACAAGCGATGGCCAGCTTGAATGCCCGAGCGAAGTGCAATAGATGTAGGTCCCTGAAAGATAACCTGCGCAGCCTTGTAGCCGCGATTCCAATGCTGCACTTGATCTCCAAAAATCCGTGGGACACCCTTGATGTAAATCTTCCAGGTCGAGTACAACCGGGTGTCCTTCAGCTTCGTCAATGCGCCCACCGTTGGTGAGCTGTGACGCGAGTAATGAACAGGCCCATCAAACAAGTACGGAAGCAGTACCGGATCATCGTGAGACGGCGAACAGTCGATCTTAAAAGTGCAACGTCATGAGTCTGCCTATCAAGAATCGTTGAATGGCGCGTCCCGAGTTACCTTGAGCCAAAAAGTGCCTCTATTATGTATATGCATGGGAGCGCAAATCTCTGCTTCCTTTGCCCCCGGGTATATCGTCGTCTCAAACTTTCCAATGTAATGGTCTGCCATCGCCGTGTGATGTTTACCCCGCAAGACAACAGACAACACGGCCGTCGTTGGCACGTTCTTGACCTGCCAAACTTCGTTCCACACTGGCGTCAACGTGTTGGATTGAACAGACGATCTGAAACAAGCCCTTGAGATTCAGAGAGTCCTCGCTCGGAAGGAGAAAATGACATGCATGTACGATAACTGGTGATCCAGACTCGCGTGGAAGAACGGGTCTGTCGCCCCAAGGACCTCCATCCTGGGGAGATGCGACGCACCGATGAACTAGCCCGGCGTGGCCTTCAGACCGCGAGTCACGAGAAGATAGTGACTGCCAACACACCTGGACGGCCACGTCGACATACTTGGTTTCCCCACCAAGCAACTTCTTGGCAACTTGAACGAGGCCGTCCGCGCTGGCCGCTATCGCAGCATGGGTGCGCGAGTGGCGTTGGTCGGAGATGTTCGCCGGGTTCAGCATAGCCAGAAAGTGCATCAAATGAACGTGAGGGAACGAAGTTACATGCTGTAGCAGGTAAACGTAGCGCAGCTCGGGACCCCCAAATTGGCAGGGTCGCCATCAAAATGGCACTGACAGCGTTAGCTAAGCGATTTGGGGCAACGACCATTCAAATATGTACTTACATCCATCATGCCAATAGGCCTCAATGTTCTGGCCAGAATCACGTACTCTTTGTTGTGCCCTCGAACCAAGTTCAGCATCAACCATGAGGATATCGGTTCCGCACAGGCAAGTACTAGTTCGCGTCAAACACTAGTCCCAGTCGGAGCACGCTGCTAGATTTTCCTTGATTCTCTCCTTGGCGCATCATCGCCCAAAGGTCGTCCGCGAGCGTTTCAAGTTGGACATTGACCACTTTGGCAACCGCGGTTTCCCGTCAGCACTCGGTCCACACGCTCACCCTCGCAACCGTCAGAACAGGACCAAATCCACGATTCCTATGTCGACATTGACCCGCATCATGCGCGTCGCCTCGTATGGGGTCAAGTGGAACCAAACGTTACCGTTACGATCCACGACTGGGCTTGAGCTTGAAATGTGGCTGGACCCCAACGTCGACGTTCAATTCAATTCATGCGTCGTCGTCGACCGCCCAAATAATACCATACGTCGGTCAAGGTGTTGACCGCGAGGCGACCTTTCAAAGCAAGCGAGCGGGTCCGCTTCATCTGCGCGGATTCAAAAGACAGGGAGATTCTCTCCTTGGTGACCAGCTCGTGTGTCTCCATCATCGAACATCATCGCAAGGGCAAAATGTGTGCAGGGCTCTTCACCGTGTAACTTAACACATAAGTACACCTGACTCTATAGGGGGTAAACACCGGCAAAACCGGCGAGCAATACATGTTCCAGTTGCGAAAAAAAAAAAAAAAATCCACGTCTCGTATCGCGTTCAATTCTCGGTCGTAGTATCACCACCGTTCGGAGCTCGACTGTCGAAATCGGGGTATCCAACGTCGACGTATGCGCGCATCCGCTCACCATATCGAATCGTGAGCCAAATCAGGCTGTGTCGTTCGTCAAACACTCATGCTCACAAACGACCGCAAGACACGCACAGATACCCGAGCAAGGCTAGTATGCCGGAGGCGCTGTTGGTCGCAGCGACACCGATGGTCTCGACGGAGGGTATCAAGAGCGCAGAAACGGGCGCGAGCAACAGTGATCGGAGAGCCCTGGTGTAGGCAAACGGTACAAACGTCCGTCGGTCATCGAGAGACGCCCTTGGGATAGAACAGAGACTCACGCGATAGCGGCCATGACCTCGGCACCCCGGGAGGGCATGACATCGACGGTATAAGCTCCAATCGGCGTGAGAACCATATCCACCTGATGAGTGCTCGCATCAGTGCCAGAGATGTCGGGCAAGCGACTTACGCCCATGCCATTCGTGAAGAGGCACGCGAGGTTGATCACCAGACCGACCATTCCGTCGACGTACGCCGTCGTGAAGCCGGCCAGCGTGACAGAGACGGGTACAAGCACAAGTCCCCCGAGCCACACCGCACGAAGGCGATCTTCTGGGACCCATACACCTCTGCGCTCTTCCTTTGCCCGTCGCACCGCCATATCGGAGAGATAACCGGAAACCGGGGCCCCGACTGCACGTGTGAGTGGGATAGGACATTTAGCAAGACCGAGACGACGTACCAAAGTTGCCAAAACCATTAGGGAGGAAAAGGGCACCGATCAGGCCTTCGCTTGCAATTCCATATTTAGTTCCCTTTGAACAAGTTAGCGCGAGGCACAAATGTAGCGCTATCTGCGTACGCACGACAGTATATGCAATGGGTATCAATAGCACTGCCAGCTCCGAGACGTCGGTGAGCGACTATCGGTTCGATGTTTATCCATGTGACATACCATAGTCCGAGATAAGTGCAAAGGTGTTCGCCAATGTCTAAAGAGACCAGTTGGTTACGGCGCGAGTGCCAAAATCCACCAGGTTAAAAGTACGTACGATCGCCAAGATGTTGGGACTCCGTAGGAAAGCTAGGCAGCGGAACGGGTTGACCCAAACGAGCAGCTTCTTTGAGCCCCGCTCTTTGTCGATACCGCGCGAACCCGGGTGAGCAGTCTCGGGAAAGAAGAGGGCGAGCAACAACATCTGTATCACACTCCACACCCCCAATGCAGCCTGGAAACCGCGCCAGGACCAGAATTGAGCCAAGGCACCTGAATGATCATGCGAGGATCAACATCTATCAGAGACACTAGGGTGACGAGTTACCTCCGATGGGGGGTGCGATCGCGAGGCCAAATAACGTAGCCTAGACGATAGACGCTAGTATCTGAATCATCGATGATAGCGGGTAGACTCACACCGAGGAAGGTGCCCATGGCGGTCCCACGCTCCTCCACTCTGTAGATATCCCCGATGGTGGCGGCACCGAGAGCATGACTGCCAGAACAACCAAACGTCTGTACAAATCGCCAGAAGAGCAGACTGTTTACGTCCGTAGACGCCGCGACAGCAAAACTGCCGAGAATCGTAAAGGGCATTCCACAGAGGTATATCATCCGCCGGCCATCTCACCATCAAGGTCACTAGCGAAAAAGGTGCAGAACGGATGTGGAGACGTACAGAATGAAGTGTATGCAGACCAGAATATGATACTAAGAGAGCTTGCGAACACGGCGAGGCTTACGCCGAGACTGGGGGACCCAGCTTTGCAATGGAAAAAAAGTGACAATATACGTTGCAGTGTGACATACCTGACAGCGGCGGGTGTTGCATCGAGGTCGTTGGAGATTTGGGGTACCGACGGGACAAAGCACCCACTGACGAACACTGATCGATCAGTGAATTTAAACGCGAAATGGGTCAAGTTGAAATGCAAGGCGCACTGGGAAGGAGTCCGGTGAGAGACACGATAGCAAGGATCACTCGCTTCTGTTGACGGCTGAAACGATCGTACACATCCTCGGTGGGGACGGCCAAGTGCGCCTCAGGGTGAAGCTGGTCTGCTAGCAAAGGGCTCTCTTCAGTAGTCATGAGAACAAGTTGCGTTCAAGCTGGAATAAACGCCTTACCGGGATAGTATTCTCAAGCTTGACATAAAATTAGACGATGAGCGCTTGAGCTCTCACTCGGCCGTCGGGCAAGGCCACATGACGGTGCCATTGTCCAACTTCGGCAGTCATTCGCCGATCGACCCTATTTCCAACTCACCAGACCGCTCTTGTTTGTGGGTGGTCATGACAGTTGGAGCGCTGGGTCTTGGACGACGACAGTCTTGTCCTTTCAACGAGTCTTAGATACTAGATATAGATCTTAGATACTAGATCATACCCCACGGGCGCGGGTCGTATCTACATTGTCCGCTCAATTTGATCAAAGCATGCAAGGGATTGATACTGATGTACAAAAATCGTGGTGAGAGAATAGTAATGCATGGTGGGGATATGATACAGCATCGTAGTTACATCGAGAGTGAACGGATGACATACACAGACGAACCATGGATGTCCCAGGTCTAACCAGTGGAAAAAATACGGCAGTGTAAGTTCATACAGATTTTCATCCTAGGCACGTTAAATAATTACACCGAGCCCATGCAAGTCCCGCGACTGATGGCTCGCTCAACAGTACTCCGGGAACGGAAACGGGGAGAAAAGGTCGAAATTGTACAGGCCGATCGCATAAGCCTCGAGAGCCTGCGCTCGCTCCAGGTCCTCGTGGGTCAGATCAAGACCGAACGCAGAATCATTGCAGCGGAAAGTATCAGGGGAAATGCTGGCTGTCGACGTGCAGAGAGGAGAGTACAGTTCGACAGAAGGTCGTAATAAGTCGGGCGGTAAAGTTGCTTCGGGTGACGGGTAAAATAGCACACTGGTAGGATCGTTGTAATCCGCGGTAAGCGCCACCGGAAGCTAGCGCAATAAAAACGAGTGAACCTAGGTCAACACTTATCGACAGGGGGACTCACATCTGCCTGAGGGTCAACGGAGTATGACGATAGCTCAGGCAACGGTGCCGCTGTTACCTGTGGCACGGGGGCAGATACCTCGGCTCGTTCAACCGATGACTCCGACTTTTGCGGAGCTGAAGCTAGTACAGACGGCAAATGGGCTGATGGCGCAGGAGGACACTCCACGGAAACCATCGTAGGAGCTTGGGATCGCTCGCAAGACGTTTTCCTCGTCCCCGAGGCCTGTCGCTTCATAGGACGGAAGCGGTAATGGGGATAGATCCGAGCATGCTCCTCTCTCTCTTTTTCAGCCAGTACCTTGTACCGATCCTTCTCAGGGGTGGGGAGCTGCTTCCAGGCGTCAGCGGCGCGCTTGGAGAGTGTTTTTACAGAGGGGTTTGTAGGATCATGGTCGTTCTGCGAGTCCTGAGAACCCTGCGCGTGCTCGCGAGAGTACTCACACCGAAAGATGATAAAGGCGTTGCGGGGACGCGGAATCCAGCTAGGATCACGATTGCGGTTACGCTGTGCTCGACGGTCGGAAGAGGGTGCGACGGGGGAATGGGAGACTGCCGTCAACGGGGATAAAGGGGTGTACTGGAACTGGGGAGAACATATTTTTGGAGGTGTGGGTTCGAGAGGGGGGCAAATAGGGCTGAGGAATGTGCTCGAGGACGAAGAAAAGGGTCTGATGGTCATGAAACACATGTCTTGAGAGACATTCACGTCCTCGTCGTCCCCGCCAGTAGGGGACCAGCCATGGATGGTGGTGTCGTTGGCGGTCAGCATAGCTGATGTGAGTGTGACGATGATGATGACGGGTCGGAGAAAGATTTTTTCACGGGTTGGGGTATGCTGCTTATTAGCCAACGGGAGCTGGGGGGGGGGGGGTGACAGGAGCAGAGAATTTTTGTATATATCTCTGAAAAGTGAAAACGAAAAACGGATAGACGGACTCATTTTGGGAATCGAAAATCAAACCTCGATCGTGTAATTTACCGGTATGCGGAAAACTGCGAGGCAAACCCTTTTGTCGGCATCCCAAATTAGCACCTTGGTGTAGTGCAAGCCTGGGTGTGAATGGCGGGCATCAAGCGTCAGAAAACGGTCCCACGAATTGTCTGCACATTCAACCCGACCTGTGGAATGACTTGGTAACAAATAATCCATGCGACGCATGGGGGTCAAAGCAACTAGGAGAGGTCAATAAGGGCCACGGCAAAGCGGAAGCTGACGACACATCCCGGCGGGAGGCGAGGAGATGAAATCAAAGACTGTTTGTCAGGGAGAGCCGGACATTGAGCGTTGGACGATCCGGTTCAGTTTCCTGATATGGCAAGTTCGATACCGAGAAGCCGTACCTGGATCGGCACGCCAAGCGAACTCGGCGCTTGACAGGAGCGTTCGGCACCGTGCCATGTCTCAGACGTCCTTGTACTCAGAGGTCCCGGCGGTGGCGTTCGAGACAGCGCTCCACATCCAACCCATGAAACGGTGCATTGTTCGACCAGAATGCGCGCCTACATAGTACGAGAACCGCTCAACAATGATCCACGCCGTTCGGGTCTTTGTCCTAAATCGGCGGACGGCGGTGAAGAAAGACTGACAGTGGAAGATCCGCACCGACGATTTCAACCAAATGAATATTTGGGGTCGCGTTTGCAGCGTCTCCTACCGATCATTATCCTCACCACCTAGTAGCCCTTTAGTGCCAGTACGCGTGATGAATTGAACAATGCTTATTTCGATGCCGATCTTACATATGAGTGGTGTTAGGCAGCCCAAAGAGCCAGGTTCAACTTACCACGAGATGAACTAGCCTACCCATGACGTTGGCCCACGCTTGGTCTGCGAGTTTGTCACAATTTTTTGGATCTTCACCGTAAGAAATTTCGTTCATTTAACTTTGAGCAGCTGTAAATACGTTGAAGAGTTTTCAAGGAGTTCAAAAAAGCGACTTGTTAGAGAACATGCATTAGGAAAAGGGGCCAACCTCATGGGTAGGTGGAATTTCTCGTGAAGAGCGGTAGTCTGGGGCGTCATTCGTGGAGATTTTAGATACTCGCACGGTGCTGCGATTACGAAAAGGCGAGCCTCGTCAGCCAACATGACACTGCTCATTGCTCGGCGGCCTACCTGCAATGGTGTCCACGGTTCAAGTACGCTTTCGCACGTCGTTTGTCCCGATACCGTCCGTCTCTCATAGCAAACCATGTCACAAACGCACCATGATCCCCTCCACGACCGAGAAGCACTCCACGCGCACGACCATCATGACCCTCAGCACACCCCACCCTCCGCGCCAGCAGACACCTACGAGACGGCCAACAAACACCACTTTGACGCAGAAGCGCACCAGTTCGACGAACGTCCCGGCGCACGGGAAGCCGCCGAGAAAATCGGACGAGCGATGAGGAACACCGGGGTATTCAAGCAGGGCATCACGACCGTGATGGATTTCGCGTGCGGCACAGGTGAGCTAGCGGGAAGCGTTTGCTCGGCATCTCTCTCTCTCTCTCTCTCTTTTGGAACGGTCTCAGCGCTCAGACCATTCTTTCTTCGCCGCCTGTCCACAGGTCTCATCTCCCGCGTATTAGCAGCAGAGGACCCCAAGTCGATCGTCGGGGTCGATATCAGCCAGGGAATGGTCGATCGATACAACAAGATCGTCAGCGATCATGGTATCCCGCCCGAAGAAATGAGAGCCATCTGTACCACCCCACAGGAGATGCAGCTGCAAGGCATGACATTTGACGTGATCGTCGTGAGTACATACCAACGGAGGTCATGCCTGGGGCGACGATTGATCTACTCCATCTCTCGCACAGTGCGCATCTGCTTATCATCATCTCACCTCCATCGACGAGGTGACACAGTCTCTCGTCACGACGTATTTAAACCCGGGGGGATCGCTGCTCGTCTCAGATATTGTTCATGGAGAGTTGACCCATAAAATATTCCGCGAGCACCATCATCACATCGTCCCACATAAAGGAGGGTTTACGGAGGAGGAAATCCGGTCCACATTCGAGAAAGCAGGATTGAAGAACTTTACGTTTGAGATTATCGGACAGGCAGCCCATATTGGAGATCCAGTAGACATATTCCTTGCGAGAGGCGACAAATAGATTTCGGTTACAGGTATGCCCTCGTTAGTGTCGTGGAACTAGGAGATATCAAGTGTACGATAGTCGTGAAATATGCAGGTATATGATCGGTCACGTCAAAGCCAAACTTCCTCCGAACCGTTTCCGCGCAGCCACGTCGACTCTGTCCTTCACTTCACGAAAAGCTTTCCACCAAGCATTGCCTATCACGCCCGATGTGGCCCGCTGAGTGGCTTGATCTACCTCGGACTGATCTACCTCGTGTACCCCCCACCTTCGACGCAACAGGACAAGCCACCATCTCATCACAGCGATTGTCTTCTCCATACCCACGTCGGAAAACTCCACGCCCTGCACAAGAAATTTGCAAAAGTAATCCACATCCCGTTGATTCGGAGGGCATTCCTCAAAGCCTTCCACCCACGCTTCGATGACACGCTGCACGTCGTCCGTCTCGGTGAAGGTGAGTTTCTCCCCTCTTTGTTTGCCCTGCTGTTTCAGCGTCGGGGGACGCGGACGGTGTGCTTTCGGCGGCGGTCTCTTTGGATGAACATGATGCGGTTTTTCGCGGGGCGCGCGACTCGTATCTTTGATCACGAGCCGCCGCTCGCTGACGACACCACCCTTTTTGGTATGCCGAGCCATGATCAGCTGTTCGCGCTGCATGTCGACGGGCAACGCGGCAAAGACGTCCGGGTCGATATCCAACTTGCGTAGCTCGGCGTCGGAGACCCGCACCGCAGATACACTCGCAGGCGTATCGCGTTTCGCGAAGAGCACGCTCTTCTTTGGCGAGAGGCCGCTCCCTGATCTAGGTGCGAGCTGTTGTGTGATACGTTTCACGTTCAGACCCTTGGCTGCTGCTGCTGCTGCTACTTTGGAGAGTGGTGAGGCGATGGGTGCAGGCGCAGTCTCGACGACCATGGGCGAGTGCGATCGACGTTGATAGGCGTCTTCCAATTCTTGCCGGATATCTTCTGGTAGCGCTTCCAAAACCTCCATGTCGACTTGTGAAAGAGACGGCAAGCTGACCTGATCCGCGTATTTCTGTTCGGGTGCATCAGCATCTACAAGTTCACCTTGCGAAGACGGCGGCTGAACAACAAGCTCAGGCGTATCATCGAGCTCAGACTCCGGCGGCGCTCGACCTTTCGACGCGGGTTTTGTGTCCACAGTGTGGAAGGGCAATTTCGCCTGTCCAACGTCTCCGTTCCGGCTATTTTCCAACTTTTGGATATGGATGCCTATCCCACGAAGTTCTGCCGGGTCGAAATCCCAGGTCTTGAGTAGTCGCCATGCATGGTCTCCAATATCCTTGCTGTCGCTTGTCGCCTGACCTTGCGCGTTCGCCAGCGTTGTCTGCTTGTTGAACGATTCGCAGAGCCCGTGACCCATGAACTAGAAGTACTTTGAGCTCTCCCCCTCATCGAACGAAGGACTTGACGTACCTTTGGTGCCTCCTTGGGAGCACTCGGATCACGTTTCAGAATCTTGAGTGACAGCAAGCGACCACGCATGGAGGTACTGTCCAGGCGTCTGGCCACTTCCTCTGCCATGCGATACACAAACTCTTTCGCTTGCTCGTTGTCCTCAAATCGAATACCATACTATATATCATCAGCATCGTTTAAATCCCCACCCGCTCCCGAAAAAAAAAGGGAGAAAAAACGCACGTTGATATCACAAGAGACCGACTTGCGAGGTTTGTCCGATTCGAGCTTCCGATCGTCGATGCCGCGGAGAGCATTGTAGAGCGTCTCTCCCGTACCCTTTCCTAGCGCATCGCAGAGCTGAGCCTTGCTCCGTGTCATCAGCTCACCCAGTCTCGTCGCGCCGAGTTTCTCCCGTGCTTTTTGCCGCGTGGAACGACCAAAACCATGCAGGTCGTCGATATCGAGCGGTTCGAGAACTCGTTCCACGTCTTCGTGCTTGAGATGGAATAATCCAGCGGGCTTTGCCCGGCGCGTGGCGAGACGGGCGAGCTGGATGTTCTCCGCGATACCGATGCTGACTTCAGGGACGATCAACAGAGAACTGTTCCAAAAAAACGATATGCATACCCTCGCATCCGGTGGCTTGTTTCACTTGATCTCTGATGGTCTGTGCAAGAGTGACCGCAAAATCGTCCGCAGAGAACGGAGAAGCGGACCTCAGCTGAGCGACGGCTGAGGACACGTCTATGAGAGCCTCGTCAACAGATACAGCTTGAAGATCGTCCGCGTGGCGCATCAAGATGGTATAAAATTGAAGCGAGAATGACTTGTATCTAGTGGTCTCGAGATGAATAAAGACATGTACCACGCATGTCGAGTCAGTCGACTCACCGCTCAAACTCGTAAGGGATGGTGACCACTTCAGGACACAACTGGCGAGCTTGTCGCAGACTACGATGTACTGTCAAACAATACCTCGACAATAGAAAAGAAAACTCACCTCATTCCGTTTTTGATACCGAATGCCCTTGCTTCGTAGCTCGCGCTAGCGATCTCACTCGTGCTAGAGGCACCACCCTGACTACCCTGAGAATGACAAACCACCGCGGGTTTTCCTCGAAGTTGGGGCCGGCTTACAAGGCCTGCAGAGACGAAGAAACAGTCGAAATCGCAGTGCATGATCACCCTCTCAACGTCCTCCGCTTTCTGCTTTCCCTTGGCTCGGGAAGGAGACCTAAGAACGATCCCTGCGCCTCTCATGCTGAACTCGTCCACAGAGTTTGTTCGTATGCCAGAAACGGCGGCCCCGTCACCGTCATCATGCGACGCGTCCAGCACGCCACTCTCCGCACGTTCTTGGGCCTCCGCCACGAGACCTTTAAGCTCTGCCTTCCAAGTAGACAAATGGTGTAGGCGCGAATTCTTGTAGAAGCCTTCGATAAAGTCGGGCGCGATGGATGTATGCGCCGCTCTCCACTGAGGATTAGCCATCACGCGTTCAGCCATCTCATTCGAACGCCGTGCGGCATACTCGGGAACGCGCGCAGCGTCTTCCTCATTCCCGGGGTCTGTTACATAGAGGGGACGTGGAGCCCATTCGGAACCGGGCTCCATGTTGACTTCTTTGCTCAGGTCAGCCTCTTCTTCTTCAGCGTCAGCTCCACTCAAACTGGACTGTCCAGCCTGTGGCGTAGACGCCCGCGACGTCGATTGAGCGGCTCGTAACTGTAGCGTCGCCTGACCGATCTGTGAGCCTTGCGATTGCTCCGATCTATCGCCCGGACGAAAAATGTAATTCGTCCAGGGAAGGAGAGATCTGGCAGCTATGCTGTCCAGTAGCCACTCAGGCCTGACCACCTTCATGTGCTTAAACTCTTTCACCTTGGCTGCAGTGAGCGAACACGTCACGACATGGGTCCTGCGGGCGACAAAGGTTCACACGTCCACGACCAACAAACACAACGAATCGCACGTACACGATCGATTTTTTATCGAGATACGGTTGGAAGACGCCCCCGTGCTGCAGAAGAAGTCTCCGGATATCTTGCACCGACGGCTTCGTCCAGCCATTCACCTAGATTCATAACATGTCTTGTTGTCGACACGCGATCCCCGAGAACATACGCGTAGAATACGGAGACGCACGTATACGGAGATGCCCTTGAAGATGTCGCTCTTCCCCTCATCGCTCGCCTCCGTGTCCACTATGCTTGCGTTCTGAATTTGCAGCTTGGCACGCTTCCGATGCATATACTCTCCGAAATGACCGAATCGAGATGCGCCGTATACGGCCTGGTCATCTTCCTTGGGAATGTACTGCGCTTTTCTCTTTGTGCCTGTTGCGCTTGGCAGGTCGACACGGTTGTCGGAGACGAGGCTGTTGGAACGTTCGCGATGGTGTTTCAAGGAGGTCTGGACGGCATTTGGAGGGGTTGTGTATTCGGTGCCATTAATTGGCATGACATCCCTCCGACACATTCTCAAGTGAATTTGGTGTCTTGAAGAGGGTGGGATGGATTGAGCTGCCTTGTTTGGCGACACCTTTAGAGACAAACAACCAGTCACAGGCTCACAGCATCTACAATCGACGATATCAACTAGTACAATATTCTAGGTAGGCACTGGTATCCCAACAAAGATCCCTACAGAGACTGAACGACGATCGAAATGTCATCTAGCCAAGGTACGTCCAAATCCAACGTCAACACCTGGGACACCCCCACCAAGTCCCCTCCAAGCCCATACCAGAGCAACTGTAAAGCCATATTATCCGTCTCACAGCACTCTTTTCGCGGTTCCACGCATTCCAACCACCGTTCGATCACGCTCTGTTGACCTTTTCCACAGACATCCGTAAAACCGTCGGAAGACAATACGAGGTATTTCCGCAGACCCTTTTGCGACGCATCGAGTGGATAATGTGTCACCTCGGGCATGGCAGATATGTAAGGCGGTGTAAAGTTCCTAACGAGGAACTCCTCCCATGGAGACGTGTCGTGACTGCCAGGGAAGAGGTTGTATAGGATGCGCCTTGTGAACTCTGGCGGTTGCTTGAACGGCGTGTCGCCAATACCTGAAGTAACAAAAGCCCGATCAGACGTAAGCGTGTTACAGTAGAAACGCAACAGGCCGAAAAAGCCCTGAAGACCCTAACTAACAACGAAAAGGGGCGATGGCACCGAGAACGCGACCGTCGACAACGCATTCGGGCTCTCCCGGATGCTCGCTCTCAACGCGTTCAACCTCGCATTTGTTGGTGCCATTGTGACTTGTGGTCAAAATCTCGAAATTCCACGTCCGGTGCTTGGTCTCCGAGATCATGACTGATCACAAAACAACATGAGCCAGCGAGCGATAAAGAGGAAACCCTCCGTTCCTACCTCCTTGACAGTCACCCAGATTAGCCAACCACAGATTTTCATGGTCAGGGTCGACGAGCGCGACGAGCGCAGTAGTGCCATACATGCACAGTCGTGCCTTTTTGAAGTTTTCCCCGCCCGTCGCATGATCGTTGAGGATAGCGTAGATCTCCTCGTCCGGCATATCTCTGACCGACTGCAATCCGCCCGGAAATAAATCCAAGACGTCGTTGGCAATGGCATCGTCAAACGATCGAATAGCACTGCTGAAGACGTCCGCGATAAGTGGCGGTGGGACGGCGCGCCCACGATGCTTCAGCGTTATGTCCTCGAGAAACTCTCGTACGATGATGGGCATGTGATACGCCGCATGTTCCACGGTCGCGTCACCGAGATGCCCTGAGAACGACAAACCGTCGGGTCTATTACAAAGAAAAGAAAAAGGAAAAGGGATGACTTACCATCGAACACAGCCGTAAACGTCCACGTCCGCCCACCAATATCGAGTTGCTGCATCGCATACCGATCCTGGCTCCTCGTCTGAGGGAACGGCTGAAAGTTGACTGCATCCGCACGCCACCGTCCGCAGTGGCCATAGGACATACTCTGCGGATCGGACGCTTGCGCAAGCTGTGCCCAAGCTTCGGACGTTCCAAGACGCGTGAACGAGCGTGGCCAGGGGCCATCTTCAGGTCCGCAGATGGAGCCAGGGATGTCGTCATACGATACCTGGGAGGACGAGGGCTGGGCTTGTCTGCCCACCACAGAGCCAACGGACATAATCATCACGTCTCTGGGAGAGTGATGGAGCGCCAGGAGGGGGAGGGGATTCGTGTGGCGAAGTCCGGCGTTCTGATCATGCTTAAAACAGTCGACGCTTGACCATTACAGGAGGGTGTAGGCATGTCCAGATTTATTGATAAATTGTGTGTCCTTGGGTCCTGTGCACATGCACGTGGGTTGATCAAGATGTAGGCTCGGACGCGACCAAGGATAGACAACCGCCGCCATCTGCCACTCGATCCTGCGTTCACGCGGTCATATCAGCCGCCCACCAAAGGGGCATTCCATTGCAGGCACATTTAATATACGTAACTTGGTGCCATGCTACAATTAGCTACTATACTACCAGTATATAATGCAGTAATAGGACAATGGATACAATGACAGTTGCAAGGGGGAAACCGTGTCGACGAGGGAGTGAAATGCATCCATCCTTGTAACAAATCCCATCTATTTGCGTCGTACGTCCATGTGGGGAAGATGCTCATAAAATGTCTGTGAATTGAATGGCAACCGTTTCATTTATGTACGAAGGGGTTGTTTGATCCGCCCGTGTTCGTTGGCGTTAGCCGGCGTGACTGGCCGCTCGCTTGGGGTGACTGTCGAACGGAGGCGGCATATGTCTCAGCATCCGTTTGCGCCTTGGGCGGAAAAGGTTCCCGTCTCATCAGGCTCGGCTTCTTGTGCATTGAGGAGCCGACAGTGGTCGAGGAAAATCGCGAGATCAACGGATTCGTCTTCACAGGTTGTCGGGGTTCCGGCCCACGCTGTGGCATCCCGGTCACTTCGGTGTACAAAGAGCCCCCAGATAACCGCTGAGAACGGTATGATTCGTGGTCATGCGACTCCATCCGCTTGGACTCGTGCGGGGAATTTGACCTTGAAAACCCGTACGTCTCCATGACCTTCTCCAGCTCCCGATTGTGTCGTGCCTCCTCTGCAGCACGCAGTTTCCACAGTGCGATCTCCTCGGAGTCCGGAGGAGGCCGGCTTGGCGAGCGTCCAAACAGCTTTTCGCCGAAACGCATCAAACGCAATCTCCAGTTAGACTTGTGGTCGAGGGCTTTGGCGGAGGCGAAGGCTGCTGTCTTCTTGGCGCGTTGTTTCCGTGCACGACGGCGCCAGCAGTACAAGAACGCAATGAAAATAAACGCACAACCGAGCGCCATGAGGAGAATCTCCCACCACGGTAAAGCTTGCGTCGTCGTGCTTGTTGGCGTCGTGATACCCGAGATAGATGGAAGAGGCGACCCTGAAGTAGAAGAGGGAACGAGAACGAGTTCAGTGAGACATGCACCAAGACCCGGGACAACATTGGTTCCGCTACTGCAATTCGCAGCAACACAGGTTCCGCCGCGGAGGACTTGGCTGGAGCTTGAACAGGCGAGGCAATTATTCGGACCTGAACCCGAGCAACTGGCGCAGCTCCCATCACATGACTGGCATGTAGACGAGGTAGGGTCGAAGTACTGGTTCTGGCTACAGGTAGCTAGGCAACGACCGTTCGTGGGGACCGGAAGATTCTTGTTGCAACTAGTGCATTGATTGAAGGATCCACCGGAACACGTTGCGCAATCCGGGTGACATGTGAGACAAGTCCCGGATGAGCTGAACGTGTTCGACGGACATGAGCTGACACAGGAACCGCCAGAAGCGAGCAGACCATTACTACAGGTCAGGCAGTAATTAGCGCTTCCGGAGCAGCTACTACAGGACGAAGAGCATGCTGTAGCAAGGATAAGTGAATATGCACAAGAATTACGATCCCACATTACGAACCGGTACAAGTGAGGTTATCCGTGGGAGATAGGAAGGTGCCCGAAGGGCAACTTTGTACGCAGGCTCCCTGGGAAAGAACATAGCCAGGCAAGCAACCAGTGCACTGGGCCTGGTTGATTGTCGACGCAGCACTGAAATTTGGAATTTGGCACGAAGTGCACTTTGGCCCACAACCTGCGGAAGCCGGTTCAGCAAGATCTAAAAGCAAATAAGTACGGCACTCACTGTCACATTCATGCTTGTTGTTATTGCCGATAAGAGATGAACCTTCGCAAACACCGCCGCTGTTCGTTTGCACACAAGTACCGTTGAGTGAGTAAGTGCCGGAGGCGCAGATAACACAATTGCTCGACGTGGATCCAGTGCATGTCTGACACTCGGGAGCACAGAGTTCGCAAGAGGACCCAGCGCTGTAGCTACTTGAGGGGCACGCAGTCCCGCTGGAAGTCTGTTGTTGAACAGCGTCACATAGCGTACGGTCACTAGTGTCTTGAGTATAACCGGATTTGCAAGATATGCAGTCGCCAGATCCATCTGCACATTCAGCACAACCAAGCGAACAAACTTTGGCGAGGGTCAAAACATGCGTCACAGAACGCTACAAACCTACTCACTTTCACAATTCCCGCTGGAATCAAGGAAGAACCCAGACGCACACGCAGCACACTGGGTGCCATTCGATGCAGAGGTCCAGCCTGGAAGGCAAGTACATTGGCCATTGGCGCCACATTCCCCATTTAAGCAGTTACAGCTCGATGGGAGATTTGTCACGGTCGGGGCACGGCAAATGCCAGTACCGGTCATACCATCGTTGCAGGTGGTGCAGCCTGAAGGACAAGCTTTACATGTCGGTCCAAAATATCCAGTGGCGCACGACTCGCAGGATGTTCCATTGAATCCAGTTGGGCATGTGCAAGTACCCGAGGCAGAGCAAACACCATTACCAGAGCAGGGTGGAGAACACGCGGTAGACTGCAAGTTCAAAAGAGAGATGGAACCGAGAGCAGTCTGAGGCAGTTGGCTGACATCGGGGATCGAATTCCAGAGGATGACTCGACTGTTGCTGCCTGCAGAAACCTCTGCCCAGACGTTTCCAGAAAGTGCCAATGACGATGCGCCTAATGTAGATGCGTTCGCAACCGGAGAAGTTGGCAGAGCGGTATAGGACCCTTGACCAGAGTAGAGTGCATGCGGGTAGACGGCAAGGCCTGGTTGAAGTGCCACCGTAAGGGGTAATGAGACGGATGATTGTGAACTCGAGTTGGCGAATCCAGCTGATTGAGACAAGGACGCCGAAGGGGACGTTAAAAGGTCATGGAGAAGTTGTGGGTTCGTCGAAGAGTCATATTGCCCGGGAAGCAAAAGCACTGCAGTGGACTGTCCTGATGCTGACAAAGTGCTACCAACTGGAAGCGTAAACTGAACAACGGAACTCTGCTGTACGAAGGGAACTTACTGGTGGTATTCGAATAACCCTCAAGGCATTGACCAGCAACGCAGACGACAGAAGGAGATTGCGCGACTTGGAGAGTGTCAGCGGATGGACGTCAGACTGGCCAATGCATGACTCTCACCTACAGACGCGGCAAAGACAAGAGAGACGGCAAGGATGCTCGAAATCATGTCGAGCGAACGAAAGAGAGTAGTGAACGTATGAGAGGAAGAGAAGAAGGAAAGAGCAGCGCGCTCCTGTGGGTGAGATAGGGCTCGGAAGACTGCATGCTTTTTGTTGATTCCGGAGAATAAAGGACCATGGTTGCTGCTCAACCAAAGAACAATACGACAAGGAACAATAAACTTCGCCTAATCAACAATAGCTATTTTTGGTCACTGTGGCTGTGTAGATGTCAATTCATTCATTGTCGGTAAAGACAGTATTGACTTGCCAAGTAGAAATGTAGAATGGAGCGCTGGTCGAGACTTTGAGGACGGTAGCGGAGCTCCGTGACAGCAGGGGATACAGTACCACTGAATTGGCAGACTGGGGAACAATGTTGATGACCGTGCCATTATCGCAGATGAATCGCACTGCAAAGCAACAAGGCTCATACAGACCCCCCCCACATAACAATGCAGGACGTACGAAGTGTGAACGCTTCTCCTTTCGCTTTGCGGATGCTAGTAAAGCACAGCGTTCCACTGCCTACAATGACCTCAAAAATACCATCCAGTTCGAGGAACAGAGAAACGCTTGACTTACCTTGGTGACCTTTTAGTCGAAAGCTCACGTCGACATTTCCTTGCGGGAGATTTATCTACCAACCGCATGACATCAGAATAAACATATCAAACATGGGGAGAGAAGAAGAAAAAGTGAATGAGACGCACGGAACCGTTCATCCAGGGGTCGCCATTGAGGTACCACGTTGGCTCGAACCGTATGGCGTCACCCAAAGCAGCCTGCAACGCCTTGTCTTCTCGTGTCGTATCCAAAACTTGGCGTACGACGGAACTCGAGAGACGTTCTGAGTTCATCGCTACGAGTAGGAATGCGGCCCATCCAGACACCCCAAGTGCGGCAAATGCGAGAATGATTGGCCATCGTTTCTACACGAACGCACTTTTAGTTTTTCGTGTCGTCGCAAAAAGCGACCCCAATTGCCAAGAGTGTGCTCGAGCACTTTTCACTCAAAATGCACCGACAATACCAGGGTTTCCTTCATGACCCTCAAGCAAGCACATTTTCTAAAGGGGAGGAAGTGGAGGTCTTCGATCTGTTGGCTAAACTTCAGTTAGTGGTTGCGCATACATGATGTGGACTTAAGCCGTATGCCCAACGAATCCTACCACCGCTTCTAAAATGAGCGATTGGCTTTGCATTGAAACACTCGCCCCTACCCGATGCGGAATGTAAACGGTTAGCGGTTCCGTTTACAACTCAACTAACCGTTTTATCATCGCGGGGGTAATGAAAACGGTTTGATTATGAGCGTAAAGTAAGTCAACAGGGGCATCCTACTGCAGAGAAACGAGCTCCTTCATCACCAATTCCAATTCGGCTTCAGATCTCTCCATGCGAGAAGTAACATCCTCAATGTCCAACGCAGATTTCCTCATTCGCATTTGGATGTTACGAATTTTAGCCTCGATTAGGAAGACTTTGTGTTGGACCGGGGTTGGAGGGATCGTACAGGGCAGGGATGTTTTGTCGGCCTGTTTCCTTTTCTTCTGGTCACCTCTTTCGTCTGGGTTCACTACCTCAACTTGTTGGGCCGAGGTTTGAGGGATGTTGGAGGTGGATTTCTCCATCCTTTCATCCTCCTCCTCCTCCTCCTCCTCCTCCCGATGCTCAGCAGAGGTCAAGGGGGTTCTCTCCTCCAAGGTAGTGAGGAGCTTACTGCTCTCTATGAACGGTGTTAGCACCCTAGAAGTGTATGCGAATGCATTCTTACCTGTTGTAGCCCTCTTGGTCTCCTTCGAAGCATACACATCTTTCTTTCCTACATCGTGCGCCTCTTCTTCCTCCCTTTTCCTCTTTATCCCTCGTGCTGCCGCGTACCGGCATTTACCTCGGACCGACTTGCAGCCGTCGCACGAAACGCCCTCCTTCCCTTTGCATTGCTCACCTAACCGTTCGCATCGTTCGCATGGCTCCGCATGGATCGACATGCGTGAAGACCGCTGAAACGCAACGCATGAGCTAGTTGGGCAGAAAATGCCGGAATTCCATACCCTGTACTTGCTCCCCTTTCCCGCCTCCGCTTTCTCCTCCGTATTTTCTGAATGCAGTGTTTCCTTCAGCTGCTGTCCACCTCTCCCCTCAGACCCCACCCCCTCCTCCTCAGCGCCGTTGCGGTGATCAGGTCGAGGAACATCCTTGGTTGGTTCGTTTTTTTCCGCGGTCTCCTTTTTCCAGCGTAGCGCGACCTCCAATCCCTGTCGCATCCAGGATTCAACATCCGTTGGAATTGACGGCATGCCATCGAACCGTGTCTTGAGATACTGGACAGCAGCCTTGAACTCGCCCTGTGGAGGTCAGCAAATATGAAAGCGGAAAAGGAATGACGCGCCTGTCTCTCACTCCTTACCCCCACCCAATGGTCTATGTCCTCTTGCAGGTCCTCGCGGTCCTCTGGATGCGAGTCCACATGGTCCGCAAGGAACTCCATTGCGGTACGCACCCTGTTCTGTGCCACTGTTTTTGAAACAAAGGAAGGTGCGTTTGAGCCGGAGGCCATTTTGTCGATGAAGGAGGTGGTGGCAGGGAAAGACCTACGCGCCGAGAAAGGTATTCGTTTGTACGCGTTTACTCCACTCACGTGACTCGTGTTACTCAAAGCGGTGTCCCAACGCTTTTACCTTTCGAGCATGGAGGGGCTCGTGATTGACACTAAAATAAACTTGCCATTCAGCGGGAGTGGACGAATCTTGCTACTTGTAAGTACATGATGATGAGGATACTGGTGCGTCTAAACACCTATAAAGATGAAAACAATACAGCCATGGTCCATGCAAAGCGAAATGAGAAGCCTGACAAGCAACTTCGTTTTGGTACGAAGTGGCGTCACAAGTGGTCTAAGCCAAGGTATGTAATATCACCTGCAAAAACGAACGAGTCAGCGATGAGTACACAATCCACACGAACAATGATTGATCAGGAAATATAAAGGCAATCCATTTTTCCGCAGCCAAACGCTCGGAACAGGTCTGATAGGTATCATCCTTGAAAAAAAGGGTACAAGAGAGTCCACTCACCGATGTCACCGCAACGTGAGGGGCATTGGAGGCATAGCCGTAGGTGCAGGCTTCCATCTCAAACGTGCCGGAGAAGGGGTCCCATACTCCCAATCCGACTCGTCGCCATCTTCCTCGCTATCCGATCCATCGGCATCTTCCACGTACACGCCAACCCCGACACCCTCCTCTGGTTCAAGTAATACCTCTCTGTTCCCGTGCCGCTCTCGCAGTTGGAGTTTCCTCAACGCAGCCATCAAATCTTCCGCCAATGTTTCCCTATTCGGTGGGACCTCCCGAATGGGTTCCCAGCCTACTGGAGGTGATCCCGGAGGGGAAATCAAGAAATTCTTCTCCACTGGTGGAGGTCTCAAGAAATTATCATCGGATGGTGGCGAGCGAGTAAATAATGGACTGCGGTCAGCCCGGAAGACCCGGAGAGTAGTCGGGGAACTGAAAATCGGATGGGCGGATGAACAATGGCAACAAAATTTCGTACTCACCCATAGCTCGGTTGGATAATCAGTGGATCACAGTTCAGCTTCGCTTGCTCTGCCGAGTCCTCGTTGTAGTAAACGACGATTATACGTGAAAAGCACGATAGTGGTACCCATTGGTTGATCTCGCCATACAGAGCAAAGAAATCGCGGAGTGCTTCTAGAATCACGGTTTGGAAAAAGTCTCCAGGAACCTGGGTGATCAGGAGGGTGTTTGTTGGCTCCGGTCCTTTTGGGTGCATATGTATATGTGGGGGTGTGTCGACAGAGATGATGGATATCGAAGGCATGGCAGTAAGCTCGTTTGCTGTCTTGGATGGTTACGGTCGTGTTATCCGTCTTATACCGTCGCCCATTGGCTTACATAATGCACACCCATGCACCGCCCTATGTTCTAAGCTAAGTCGCTGCGCAAGCCACCGTGACTTGGCTGTGTCACCTGTCGTACTTTCCCGTGGTCCCTGTACATGTGTCACCATCCACCGAATACAGGGTTCAATGGTGCGGTGTTGGCATGCGTTCTGGAATGCTTTAGAAGACCTAGACGTGCTCTGTTCCATTTCAAGGTCTGGTGTGCGAATATCAAATGATGGTATCGAACAACACCCCAAGAGTCGAGCCCCGGAAGAGGCTCATCAATCCGATTCAATCCGCATCATCTTCTGCACCGCATCCTGTCTTTCTTTGAGGGCCTGCGTCCTCTCATCCTTGGAGGCATCGTAGGCAACTGTTACTTGATTAAACCTGTGGATCCATGATTAACATCGGGCGGTGCAAATTGTCCTGACGCTTACGGATTATCCGGAGACTTCTGGAATTGCTTGTACAAGATGTCCTGTGGATTCGATACCGTTAGCGAACTTTGAGATCTGATTAGAAACCAGTGCAAATATGCGACTGACGAGATATTGCTGTAGTCGCAAGCCAGGATGCTAACGAATCGTGATCAACGCAATGCCACGAGATTAAAGCAAGTGCTCACTTCGACTTTGACGTTCGGAAGTTCTTTGTCTTTGTAAGCCTCGAAAGCTGCCTGTACCTTACCTGAGGATTTCGGATGGTATATAATCTAGAACTGAACAAACCTTGAACCTCCGCTACAGCACGAAGCGAATGAACATGATGTGTGTGACAGATATGAACGAGGACAAACCTCTGGATGCCTTTCTATGCCAGCAGCCTGCTGGCCAACACTCGCCTTGTCCATCTTTGCAGTGACGACTTCAAGAAGATCAAGTGCATTGTCGATCCCAGTCGCCGCATAGCTTTCCACTTCCTCTGGGGGAGTACTATCCTTGGACTTCTCCACTGGCAGTTCCTTCTCCAGGCCCTCGCCCGCAGCAATTGCGCCAGGACCCGCGGGCGTAACAGCCTTTGCAGCCTTCTTCCCCCCAGCCTTGGGTGCGGTCTTGGTCTTTGGTGGCGCGGCTGCCTCCTCCTCTGCAAGCAAACGCGCATTCTCGGCCTTGCGCGCCAAATCTTCACGACGCTTCGCCTCTCGCTCCTCCTTGGCTTTGCTTGACTTGGAACCTTCAGTCCACTTCTCAGTCTCCTTGCGTTCCTGAGGTCGGACAGGATTAACTGGTTGTACGCGAGTAGTAGCAATGAGACTTTACCTTTTCAGCCGCAGCCGCCCCTTGCTTCTTGGCTTCGTTCTCCTTTTTAGCACGGCCGCTCTCTTTCTTTGCGTTACCGCCTTTGGGGGGCATGTTTGCTATAGCTTCAAGGTCAAGCTGTGAGACAGAGACTCTGGTGTGTTCGAAATAGCTGTGCAATGACTCAGATCTAATCTAATCGGTCAGCTGGTTTACACTGCCACTTTTGATAACTCATGCTACAAAGGGTTGTTCTTCGCGTGTACGATTGCTGTTTGTTTCTTTTCGTGAGTTCCCATTACAAACACTTATCTCGACAGCCGGTCTTGCACTGCTCACAGAGCTACCTCCTGTTCCACCTGGAAAACCCTTGAACGAACGCCACACGGAAATATGGGTGACGCGTCAGTGGGCAAATGGGCCGCTGGTGCGAGCTGTGAGTACGATGAGACGATTTCTCGAGATACCATACCGATGACTCTTTCTTGGATCAGATGGTCCAGTGTTATCTCAGACCGACCTCTACCTACTCAATACCGAACTCCAATTGCATCCCATCCTCCAAGGCGCGGATCCCGGTTTCCACCTCATATTCAACCTTGTTACTGGTACGATGGATTCGGTCGGTGCACTGGGACGTCTACTCATGTTTTTCTCCGCTCTTACCAGGTTCGACGGGTGGGTTCAGCAGTGAAGCCAGAGATCGTGATATCCCCTTCACTGGCAAAGACGAACCCGCCACACTGCCGCGTGTCACGGACCTCATCATCATCACAGAGATCAGCCCATGGTGCACGATAGTGCATAACGATCGAGGCGTCACCATGGGCGACGTGTGCGGTACGATATGGAAGGAGTCCGTTTCAAGTGGCTTGCTTGGCCCCGTCATAGATCGAACTGACGACTTGCTTCCGCGGAACCAGGTATACTGAGAATTATATCACGGAAGGAGAGTTTTCCTCCCTCCCTGCGCGACTGCAAGAACAGGTCAAGCGAGTGGCGCAGAACAACCAGTCGAGCGGCGGAGGGTGGCCCGCGGCGATGTACTATGGCACCCCGCAACCTAACCGCTACAAACGCGTTGGTGAGCGTCAGCTAAAATCTGAGCCCTATCCATGCGTTTATGTGCCGGCTTCGCAGACTGGCTTAGGGACAAGATCTATTTCGAAGGGCTGTCAAAGAAGGATCACTACACCGCCTCCCGTCTTGGGTTCAAAGCGCCGAACATTTTCGTGATGAATTTAGCCTCGTGATCTTTCTGCTCATATACCTCATGTTTTGGTTTGTATATCATTCACTGTGCAATCATCGCAGTTACCTCAACGTTCACTGGGTGTCACTGCTACCTGAGTTTAAATCGATGCCCCTCGCCTTGATTCTAAAAAAAAATTCACGGCGCCCACCTTTCGCCATTCATAGTCCTGTTTGATGCTATGACATATGGCAGTGCCTCCTTGCGTGTGGTTGTAAGGGCTGAAGGTATGTATGTCGTCCCGAAATCTAGGGGATTGACTCATCCCAGGAACCTAGAATGAGCAAACCGTGTGCAGTGCAGTCGCTCACCACACACCTATTGCTAGTTGACAATGTTTATAGGCAGCTCAGCGCCTTGTCAGTGATCAAGAAAGACGTCCAGCACATGCAACAACAGGCCGAACGACATGCATTGTTCTGCAACGATGTCTTTCCCGAGTCGTTCTGGTAATCCATGTCGTACCCAAGCTCGACCAACATCGTACATAAATTATTGTCCTTTTCAGACGTGGGAAAGATGTGAGTAAAAACCGCACGCATCTTTGGTGGACGATAGCGCCTCAACGCGTGTATGGAATTCGACGGAGATGATAGTGTTCGACTCGGATGCGGGGCACATCTTCCGAGTTGACCGGTAGCGAGAAGACGATGTTTTGAAAATCCGAGGGCACCAGAATTCGACCAGGATTTAATTCTCGTTATTTGAGCAGTTTTGTATGATAGCATAACGACTCAAAGTATATTTGGGGTGGCAACGAACAGAGATGATTGGTGGGTAAGGTAGTTGAGCCAAGATACCCTAGGTAGAAGTCATTTTCAGGAGTTCATGGACCGCATGTCTGCTTCCACATATTGAAAGATAAAAACCGTAGTCTCAATTTCGATCCCCAACGAATTCTGAAGATCTGAGAATGACATGTTTGGGCTCAGTATGGGTCCAATTGGCGACTTTCTTGAATGATGTACTCCTCGAGGCAGTCACCTTTGATGTATTTGTTCACAGGCAAACTCACAGCGTATTTTGTGTACACGGCAGCCTGAACATGCTCCTTGTTACGCTGTGGTGTCTGCGTCGACGACGGAGAGTGATGGACTGCATGGAGTCGAACAGGTGGATGTTCGAGCTCAAGCTGCGAAGCGACGCAGCGTGTCGACTTATTGTTGTATGCATCTTGCCGCTTTGTGTCTCACAATCGAGGATCAACCAATCTCTGTTGACATATTGACGAAGGACTTACTGGTCAAGTGTAACGTATGGATACAATATTGTTTTTATGTCAAACAGTGAGGTGAGTACGGCAGCGACCATGAGCACGACGGGCCAATTACTGATGTCCTCGGAACTTCGAGGGTTCTCGAGAGGGTCGTTTTCATGTCTGTTTCAAATGCAGTTACAGTGCTCTGCATCTTGGTCCTGCCAGTGGACAGACGTAAGTTAGCTGTCTGCACGTGAGTCGGTTAGTCAGCGCGCCAGTGCTGTGCATGTGTTCTGCGAACTGAAATTGGTGGGCGGTGCCCATATAGCGCTCACATGCCGTCTCCCTACCAATTGCCATGATTGCTTGTATTCTCCAGGCACTGATCACAAATGCCCCACGATAGATGACCTTTCGTGTCATGTTCCCCCTGAGTTTCTGCGGGAAGAATGGGGCCCAATCTTCCCTGCCATATTCAATCCGTTTTCATTGATCCAAGCACCCAGCAATTCCGCTCAGAAGTCTCGACATCTCATGAAACACTTGACTTGCTTTTCCTCTTGTTAAATTACCGAGACGGAATGACGAGGGTACGCGCCTGACTTTGTCGCATTGACCAATGCTTTCAGGGCAAACGGGCTGTGTGCAGAGGGGTGCAAAGGAATGGGGTGGGCGGGCGGCCTTCTTGCTGTATAAAAGGTCAGTCGCAGAACAGCTCAACATGAGCAACACAGTATCCTATCGCCTCTCCAACAAATAGACTCACCGACTTTACCGCTAACAACATGTATATGCGCTTCGCTGCTCTTGCTCCCGTCGCTGCCCTCGCTGCAGTCGCCGCCGCTGCGCCCAACGCGCTCGGAGCCCGTGACGATGTCTCCTCCTTGTGCGCAACTGGCTCTCTCGAATGCTGCTCCCAACTCTACACTCAATCTGTGAGATTTTCGTGCCCCTTGTGCATTCGCGCATTGCGCTAACTATGGCCCACGCTACAGGAATTCGAGTCGTTGTATCCCAGCATCTTCCAACTGCTTGGAAATCAACTTTTTGACTCCGAGCCTGGTCTCGTCGGGGCGAACTGTTCCATGGATGTGGGAATTTTCTGCACCCAGCAGCTCGCATGCTGCACTGGCATCGTAACTGGCCTCGTAAGCCCTGTTTGCCTGAACACACGAGCGGAGGTGAGTGGCGTTAACTTATACAACTTTCACGATAGAACACTTTCACCCCCGGCTGCTCTCCCTTCCCCACCGTATCTACCGAGTGAACAGCTGAAAAATGTGACGGTGCCAAAGTCGCACTCGAGATCTCTACTTTCTCGTTTTGAATGTGGGTTATGATTTTTTGTGCGTAAAGTAGTGCGATTGAATGAATATATCGTCCCTCGATGCTGGAAGTCGCCTGAAAGAAATATGTAGTGCCATACCGTCGAATTTACCCGGAAGCTGATAAATTCTCGCCTGTCCCGCATGGTCGAGCACGCGATCGGGGAGCAGCTACACTAACTTACCAACTGTATCTATCTTCTGTGAGCCTGTCAATTTGCAAATACGTTCCGAAAACGTTTCAACGTTCCATGTATGGTGTTCATCTCGACCTCCTTGTGAGTCTACGGGTTTTCCATGTCTGATATGTACTCATGATCCTGAGATGATTTTAGCTGCATTGATCGAATGAAATTATGATGAATGATATCAATCCATTGCTCATGTCAGCCGAACACTGCGTCGCGTCGACGAGTCGTGTCCTGACATTGAGAGTCACTCACATCTCTCAGGCTAGGGCCGAACAAACCCACTGCATTCAAACCAGCAGGCCGAACCTGCCCAATACATTGACCAGCACTTTATATACATTCGGTCTTCGAGATGTCGTCGTCGGTACCATCAAAGAGCGTCCGAGTCAGGTTGGCTAGGACATTGATGGTCCATCAATTATCAGCTTCCGATACCGGGGTGGAGAGTCTTACCACTCATCTGTCTGGAGCAGCTAGGGAAAGTGGTAGGCGAGCTGAGCCCCACTTTCAATGCGGTCAAGTTCGGCGAGCAAGACGAATGAACAATAAGAGCCTTTCCCGAGGGACACCCCCAAAAAAAATTCGCAAGCTTCACTCCCTATCCTCGGAAGGGAAACCTGGTCCTTATTCTCTTCCAGGATCCCGGCTATGAAGCCCGCGCCAACCAGTGTTGTATCATAATGTACATCGTATTGAGGTACGCCCCTTCCTTGTGACTAAGTTGGCCGCACAATGGCCTCGATACTTACTCGTGGGTCTTATCCACCTTCGCAGTGTCTCTTAAGTCCTAGCGCGTCGATGTACCCGGAGAGGAACATGGTTTTTGACTCTACATAACTGAACAAGGCTATCGAGGTGATCATCTCCACGTCAGTTTTTGCAGTGTGGGCCACGTCAACATTGATCTGTCGGCGCGCCGTGGTCTACATGTATATTGCATTCCGGTCACTGTCCGACCGAAGCACTGATATGATATTTAACTAGTTCCCCACGATGGATGAGCTTCCGTGCTCCCCTGAGCCCCTGCGGGAAGATTGGGCCTCATTCCTCCCCGCTATATTCAACGCCGTTTCAATGGTCCAAGCACCAATGAGCGGTGGTCATATGATATCCGCAGCGAGGAACGACACTTGTGAGCCTCGACATTTCACGAAACTTTTTTCCCTTGTTACATTGTTGTGACGGAATCACAAGTAGGTCCGACCTCATCACATTGGCAGACGTGTTGAAAAAACGGGCTGTGTTCAGAAGGGGTGCGACGGAAGGGGTGAATTGACCCCCTTCAGTGTATAAAAAGGTCAGTCGCAGAATAGCTCGGCATGAACAAAACAGTATCCCATCACCTTGTCAACTAACCAACTCCCAGATCAACTCCATTCATTGTTCGTGAATTTGGTAACTTGTATCATACGTATATACATGTAATGTAGCCACATTGAGATACGTGTCTTACGACCCCTCTACGACTCGGACCATGATGGCCGTACGGCAGCCCCTCGACAGTTACCGTCAGGTTCCGATGGACACACTTTGGAATGAACGAATAAGTTGTTTGACCTTGCATAGCCATGGCTAATCATTCAAACCGGTCGCCAGATGTGACAGAA
>JBBPNO010000285.1:0-31703 GCA_038090915.1 Boletus eberwhitei
TGCTTCTTCTCCAAGGACAAAGTGGACTTTTTGGGTATGGTAGTATCTAAAGAGGGGATCAAGATGCAAAAAGGAAAAGTCGCAGGCATTATAGATTGGCCAGTACCAACCTGCCTCAAGCAACTTCAAGGTTTCCTCAGTCTCTGTAATTATTACAGGCGATTCATAGAAGGCTTCGCTAATATCGCATGCCCCCTAAACGACCTTACCAAGAAAGACGTCCCATTTACGTGGGGATCCAATCAATAATTAGCATTTGATATGCTCAAAAAGAAGTTCACAATGGCACCATTACTTGTGTACCCAAATCGAGAACAAGAAGTACACGTTGAAATGGATGCCTTGGATGTAGCAACAGGAGCAGTGCTCTCAACATTATGTGATGATGGTAACTGGAGGCCTGTGGCTTTCATTTCACATTCTTTTGATAGTGCGGAGCGCAATTATCCTATTTATGACAAGGAACTTTTAGCCGTCATTCGAGCACTTGAAGAATGGCGACATTACTTAATCGATCGAGAAAGGTTTGAAATCTGGACTGACCATAAAAATCTAGAGTATTGGAAGAAACCGCAAACTCTTAGCGGTTGACAAGCACGCTGGCATGCTTTACTTCAAGAATTTAATTATGTTTTTGTTTATAAACCAGGTTCGACAAATGGTTGTGCAGATGCTCTATCTCGCAGACCAGATCACGGAGACGCAGTCCCAGATCATAATATGAACATTACAGTTTTTCCTCCTTCTGTTTTCATTAATTCTGTTGCTTTATCTTCAGATTTCATGACAGAATTAGAATCCATTTCTAAATCTATGAACATCAACACTATCGATGATTTCTCTTTCGATTATAATATGAGCATTTTCAAAAATCCAAAAAACAAAGTTTTTGTACCTGAACCATTACGTACTCACCTCATAACTTTATGTCACGACTCGCCTATAGCAGGACATGGCGGTCATTCTAAAACTATTCATACCCTCACTCATTATTTCTCATGGCCAGGAGTTACAAAGGACATAAAAACATACATAGACAGCTGCCAAGTGTGCGCCCCCACGAAGGGTAAGCAAAAGGCACCGGCAGGCAAAATCATGCCCCTTCCCGCTGCAAAGCATCCATGGGAAGATCTCTCCATAGATTTCATCATGGGTTTACCCGAATCTCACTCATTTACGGCTATCTGCGTAATCGTAGATCAATTTTCTAAAGAAGTCATTTTCATTCCGACTTACGATACATGTTCTTCTTCGGACTTAGCTAAAATATTCCGAGACAATGTTTGGTGTGTACATGGACTTCCGTCTACTATAGCCTCCAATAGAGGACCACAATTCATCTCAGCATTTACCAAAGAGCTTTGTAAGCTACTCGGTATCACACAAAAAATATCCACCACCTATCATTCTCAAATGGATGGTCAAATAGAGTGTGTCAATAGAGATCTAGAACAATATCTCTGTGCATACTATGGAAAAAGGCAAGATGAATGGTCAGATTGGCTCAAAATGGCACAATTCTCCCATAACAACACAGTCACCACGGCTACTGGAGAAATTCCTTTCAACATCACTAGAAACTATGCACCACGCATGGATTTCGAAGGAAAATCATCTGGATTCACAGGAGAAACGAGCCAAGCTCACAAGGAGATAGAAAAGACATTGAAAGAAACAAGAGAAAAGATGATTAAGTCATCAGAAAAGAAGCGGTCAGATGCCCCTATCTATATTGTCGGTCAGCAGGTCTGGCTTTCCACCGACAAACTCAATCTCCCTTACATGGCAAAGAAACTAACACAAAAATGGATTGGACCCTATCAAATCACACACGTCCTTCCTCACGCCGTAACCTTAAACCTTCCGAAAACCATACGAATCCATCCGACGGTTAATATCTCTTGTGTCAAACCTTACAAAGAAACACTTCCTGGACAACCAGTGGTTCGTCCTGACGCAATAGAGATCGATCAGGAGGGTGAAGAGCAATTCGAGATTGAGTACGTTGCGGCTTCTAGGATGAAGAACCGGAAACCAGAATATCTAGTACACTGGGCCAGATATGATGAAACAGATCATACTTGGGAATCTGCTGACATCATCAACACTGCTCCAGAAGCAGTTGCAGAATTCCATCAAAAGAATCCATCCGCACCCAGGAAATTTCGTGGACGTTCAACTTCCGTGTTCCAATCCTTATTCTCTCCTTTCAAAAACTACACTACCACCAAACACACAACGACTCGCCTGGAATTCAAGTCTTAAAGAGGGGATAGTGTTATAATATGAACATTTTCAAAAAAACTTTTACGTCTCACTATTTGTACTTATAAAATCACATGACCACAACACATGATCATGAGAACAATTACGTAATCAATCATGTGACAAAGTCTAGAACCAAATCACGTGACCAAAACACATGTTATTAATCTCCATTTTTTTCACACCTTATCTATTTCTCACATTCATTTCTGTCTTCATATTCTCATGAACACTTCTCTCATTTACCTTGGAATAGTAATTAGTCACACGCACTGCTTGGTCCATGCACATTCATGTAACATATAAAAGCTAGACACTTTGATGACTGGTACCCCAGTCGAATCCACTTGTTCACTAGCTATAGTCATTGCCTCGACCATTGGTCATTGTAGGCTGCTATTGGACGGATGAGACCCACACCCTCATCATCATCTTGAGCCAGGACCAGTGTAGCCTGCGAGATAGCACCAAGCCTTGTGGATTCTGTTTAGGATCATAACAACTACAAGCACAGGAAACTCCAACTGGCCATGAGCAAAGTGACTGTTTGGAATCATATGTTGGGTGTTGGCCAATATCATGTGATGTCACATGATGATGGGTGCTGTTTTTTTCACTAAGATTGAAAATTCATCCAAGAGAAGACATGCAAGTGATAGGGAGGGGGAATACAACATGGTACATTTGCAACTGATAGCTATCATAGCCTGGAAATTGTAACACATCAAGGCAATGAGACAACTGAACATGAATACAAATAAGAATAAATTAGCATAGGAAGAAAAAAAGAGAAAAGAAAAGGGGGCAGGAGGGATCTCAGTCTCAGTGGATGGAGTAATGAAGCTGGCATTGTGAGCAATGCTCAGCAACTCCTTGGTGTGGATGATGTACTTGGCAAGTCCCCCCTGCTTGAATTGATTGACAAGACAAGCCCTAGAGAGCTTTTCAAGGGTGGTCTTCTCTATTTGATCACCAGGGATTGAGGTGATGAGTTGAGGAGAAAGAGTGATCATTTTCACAAAGATGTTGTGGAAAGCATGGTGGATGGTGAAGAGCTTGGCGGGAGTATTCTCACTGTTGAGATTGAATGTCAGCAAGTAGAAAACAACAAAACCCTCAGTTTCCTGGCCAAGTATACTATAGGGTGCAGCAGTGAGGAATAAGTGAGTGACATCCTTGATTGTCTGGTGCCCTCATCAGCTGTTTTGCACTCCAAAAGATCTCAGGTGAGGAGGCAGCATGGGGCCAGATGATCAGGTCCAGATTTTGTGGTCCAGATTGTCCCATCCAGAGCAATTGTTGCCTGCTTTCATTATAAATGAGTCAATGGGTGCCTTCAATAGACATGAAGAGATGAACCTCTAAGAACAAGTAGAGTATTGGGACTTGGTCAAGTTGGTGAGTGGGTCAAAGGTGTATGACTAGGGTGAGGATGAGCCCCGAGGTCATGACATATGCAGATGACTACCAAGAAAGCAAGGATCACATCTTGAATAGATCACACCAGCTGTTTCTATTATCATGGCACCGATAGCATCAGCCCCTTCATTGCACTCAGTATGTGGAGAACAACATACCCAGTTGGGTCATCACCCAACCACTTACCGGCACCATAGTCCTTTTGGGGATAAGAATCGGGAACAGGGGGTGTCAAGAAGAAAAGCACATGCAGAGATAGAAATGGTTGGAAGGTGCATGAATGATGCAGTATCCCAAGTTAGCCATGGTTGCAGCATGTTTGGACAAGATCCAGATCCTGAGACACATAATCAGTCCTTGTTGCCTTGTTAGATGAAAAGAACGTACATACATGATGATGGTTTCGTTGGACAGAGTGAGGTTAAATGTCAGCATCATCTTTTTCCAAATGACAGGTGTTTTGCCCTGTGCAATGAGCACGCCATGGGTACCCTGCATGAACATGGTGAGGACCTTAAGAAGGGTGGTGTTGGTCACATTGAGTTGTTGCTGTGTGAGGGTATCATTCATGTAGCAGTTGATATTGAGCTCATTGCCACCAGTGCTAAAGTAGGACGAGGAGAGGATTGAGGTAATATTGCTCAGGAGAGAGGTGGTGAAGTTGATGACCTCAGGGAGGGTAAAGCAGAGTTGGCCTGCAGGGGGCTTGTTGGTGTAGGTCAATCAGGGAGACACATTGAAGCAGGCAACATAGTTAGTGTTATAATATAAACATTTCAAAAACTTTTTATGTTCTATCTTTCACTTATAAAATCACATGACCACAACATGTGATCATGAGAATATTTACATAATCAGTCACATGACAAAGTCTAGAACCCAATCATGTGACACACCTCATGTTATTAATTTCCGCTTCTTTTACACCTTATCTATTCCCACATTCATTTCCATCTCCTCACTCTCATGAATGCTTCTATCATATACCTTACTATAGTAATTAGTTACATGCATAGCTTGGTCTGTGTGCACTCCCTGTACATATATAAAGTAGATACTTCAACAACTGGTACCCCAGTTGAATCCACTTGTTTACTTGCTATAGTCATTGCCTTGGCCACTGGTTATTGTAGGCTGTGATTAGATGGATAAGACCCACATACCCTCTACTTTCATTGAGCCAGGACCAGTGTAGCCTGCGACAAAGCACTGAGCCTTGTGGAAGCTGTTTAGTTTCATAACAGTTAGGGTAACTCATGCCAATGATGGAAGTATGTCCTGGAGTATTGATTTCCTGAAGACCAACATCAGTTGTAATCAATCCTATTATGATTCCCCTCACGTGCACCAAGAGGACATCAATGCCACACTAGGACACGTGCATGAAATATAAGCAAAATAGGTCAGATGAGAGTGAAATGAAATGAACTGCAGCAGCATACTGAATGATCTATTGCACATTGCTCTTGCTGTAGGTCTCCTTGGTGAAATAGGCACCATTAGCAGCAAGTTCTGAATACTGAGCGACTTCAAGGGGGAAGCTCTGGCTGTTGGTGATGTGCCAATGTAAAGCATTGATCTTGACCCAGCTCATCATGTCGATCGTCCTAAGCATATCCATATCCTGGAGTGAAAAGCTACACAGTCAAGATCACTTCATGTCAAATGAGAGAGAGAGGAAATATGAGGGTATGCACAAGTTGTGTGCAGTATCAAGTGTGAATCCATGGAAGGGCTATACAATGTACAATACACATCAGCATGCCCTCACACCAAATGAAAACCACATGCCATGACATGACATGCACATAAGCAGGAGCATCTGTGATTGCGATTGGTGCCTTGAGTGTATACATCTTGCCTGCATGATAATACCACAACTGGCCAAACATTGTCAGACCGCAGAAGAGACCCAACATTGAATTGGCAGTCAGCATCATGCCAGATCTGTCGGCGGGGATGGTCAGGATGTATTCTTTGCTGCACATGCCAAGGGGCTTGACAGACTTGAACACAATGCTGTTGGCCCATGTGCTGAAAGCGAGGATGAGCTGGAGGCAGGGGGGCAAGGAGGCATTGATGAGCGTGGCAGAGTCATTGGCACCACAATAAACAATGAGATGGCCAAGCTTATCGTTCTGGAGGTAGTACTCAGCCCATCCAATGGCATCATAGAGTTTCTGCAGGGCATTGATGATGGCAACGTCAAAGTAGAAGCCACAACTGAGGAGGAGCAGGAGATGTGTGTCCAGTTCTGAGATACTGTATGGGACACCATGTACAATGATAGTGTCCTTGATATGCCCGCTCAATCTCATCTTGCTGTTTTTGATGGTACCAATATCACCAGTGTGATACCAACCACCTTGAACAAAGCTGGAAGACATTGCTTCGGGATTGTTGTAGTACTGAACAAAGATTATTGGACCATGCACTTGGAGTTCTCTGCTCTGACCATCAGGCCACTAGGGAGTGACACCATCCTTGGGATTCACGATCTGTGCCTCACACCTGAGAATGGATGTGCTGAGCTGCAAGAACTCATATGCGGAAGGTGTGGCCAAGATGTCAATGGAGTTGTAGATGCATCCAGCACTGAAAAAGTTCCATTTAGATTGCAAATACCATGATGCACACCCTTAACTTACCAGGTCTCTGTTATACTGAATCCAATGGAGATGACGAATAAAGTATTTCGAGTCCCAGGCTTTGCGAGGTTCCTCAGAGTTCTGCTGAAAGCAACAGCAGTGCTGCTAACAACTGCTTGACCACCACTGTTAATGTGTTTGAGGGAAGTAAGGTTGAATTTGCCGAAGAGGTCAGTGTGTTTCTCAAGGTTGTATGTGATTTTAGTGAGCAAGGAGTTGGGTGTTAATGCAATCAATTGACTGAGTGCAGATTAAACAACAGTCAGACACATCAAACTCAAAGCACCATTGATCACAAACCTTTTCCTCAATCAAGCAGAGGTATTGCAAGGGGTCAGAGAGAATGGCTGATGCATGAACATACAGCTGTGAGGCACCATATATAAGTGGTGTGAAATGCATTTTGAGCAATCCAGTGATGTGGTCAAAATCCAACCCTAATTCCACATTAGCACACCTCCTAGTAAGCAATCATAAAACTTATAGTTCATGATCTTGGACTCTGAACTGAGGCCCAGATGTATCCCTGGCCTGATTGACCAGCTATCTTGAGAGGTGGGGGGAGTGTGAAAGTAGGTCATGCTGAGGCCAGTGAGGCATGTGCCACAAATCACATGTATGCACAGCTTGTGCCACATATCACACAACTTGCAAATTGGGTTACTGTACATACACAGTAGTAGTAGCTGGCTGTGTGAGGAGCACAAAACAAGCTTACAAGATAAAATTAGTTCTAGTAGATAGCAAAATTAGGTCAATTCTGAGCTGTATATAAGAAATGGCTCATGGATATTTGGAACTCTTTTTATTCCTGCCTATGATGCCCCCATGATCAACAAGACAAGAACTTCTCCATGATATCCAGATAGCCTCACAACAGGCTTACCAGCTCTAGCAGGCTGACCTTGAACAACAGTTTGAGGACATGTCTGACTCCACTGGTAGCTTAGAATCCTTTGATGATGGCCTGCCTGGCTTTATTCTTTCACCAACTTCACCAACTTCACCTGTTATTATTATTTCCGAGCTTTTGTTGGATCCTGATTTCTGCAGTGACTCATCAGATTCCTCATATGAGTCTGACTCAGAAACCAGTGATGTGAGTCCCACTAGCCATTATGATCAATTCATCAATGCTATTGCAGCACTTGAAGAGGAGGTTTTACAGGCCCATGTGCTTTATAAGCCTAATGCACCTTCCATGTGTGCTTCTCAGATTCATGTGCTTGCACAGTGTGAGGATCATCCTGAAGCCTTTCATAGGAAACTTCAGAATGATCCTGACATCTTTGATGATATTTTGCATCAGATCATTGGCCACCCCATCTTCCACTCCCATACTGTAGCCAATCTACAGCTTCCTATAGCTGTTCAGCTTGTGATTTTTCTCAGTTGTGCTGGACACTATGGGAATGCAATTTCTATCTTGAATGTTGCATTATGGGCAGGTGTGGGTGAGGGCTCAGTCATCAACTGTACTAACCAGGTCATAGTTGCACTTTTGAACCAACATGATACTTTTGTTCATTTTCCTTCTGATCCAGATTCTGTTGATCACCAAAATACCAAAGCCTATGCTGGTAGTGTTACATGCCAGCAGTGGTGTAATGGCTGGTTAGCAACTGATGGATCACCTATTTCTCTTTTTCAAAAGCCTGGATATTATGAGGAAACATTTTTTGATCACAAATCTAGATATTCCTTGAATTGTCAAGTCAGTTATTGATTCCCCAAAAGGAATCCCATGGTAACTCCTTTATAGCTGGTTATCATGCCCCATAATCTATTGATTGCAGACTATGGACTTGGTCATCCAGGCAGTGCACATGATTCATATGCATTCAGGGGCACATGAGTCTACCAGGAACATGATACTCTCCTGACTGATAATGAGTGGATATGGGGTGACAGTGCTTACCCTCTCTATACTTGATTGGTTCTCCCTTTCGAAAAGCCTAGAAATCAAGCCCTCATAGAGAGCAGAGGAGATTCAATTATTTCTTATCCAAGGTAATTCAAAGTGCATTAAATTTTTAAATTTTACTTATAGATTTAGGTGAGGGTGAGGGTGAAATATGCATTTGGTGCACTCAAGAGCTGGTTTCAATCCCTTCAGGAACCCCACATTTCCATTTGCTCCCAAAAGGATCTTGATTATGCAACAAACTGGATCCTCTGTTGCATTATTCTTCATAACATGATCATTCGATTTGAAGAAGCAAGGTATGGGCCCAAGTCTGCACAAAGAAATGCTTCAGAGGCATGGGCAAGAGGAGAGGAAGGACCAGCAAATGAAGAAACTGAAGCAGTTGGAATGGACATTAATGATGGAAGGCCAGGTCACACTTTCTGTCTTAAATTGATGGAACAGTTGTTGAACAGTCAAGCAAGGAGATAGAGTTGCAAGCAAAGAATGGATAACAAGAGGATGACAAAGTATAGTAGTACATACTACAGAAATAGAGGAGTTGTGGCTACATGTAAGATGATTCATGATCCTTACATACCTGAGTCTGCATTTGGATTAATCCCTTTCATCAGTAGTGACAACCACAGCACTTCCACTTCTGCCATCTTTGCCCTCTGACGTTCTGCAGCCAACTCAGTCTTGGCCCTCTCGAGGTGAATTTCAGCCTCCATATTTGCAATTGTCTGATCATGAATGGCTTGGGCATTGGCATTTTTGTATTGCATTTTTTCCTGCTCAAACTGAATATTTCACTTGTTGTCAATATACTTGAGTTTCATGCTGAGCTGGTGATTTTTTTCCATGTTGATGGCAAAATGGTGAGAATCTGGACCATCAGCAGACTCAACATTATTTGTGACATAGTCTTGTCAAGGTCAAGATGAATCCATTTACCTTTGCTACCAACTGATGAACCTGAGTTACCTGACATGCCAGTGATAGATGAGATTGGTGAAAAGATATGGAAGGAACTGACTTGTGAGGAAGTGCAAGAGGAGGCAGGATGGGAACGGGGGTGGGATCTTGTTGGAATACCTGTCTTGAATGCCATGAACTGAAAGCCTGACTGATGAGAGTGGTAGTTGGATGAGATGTCATCATCTTCAAGTTGGGACTCCTCATTGTCAAAGTGGCTGAATGAGTTAGGAAGATCAACGGCCTCAAAATATTTAAATTAATATGATAGAATATTATAAAAAAATTTATATACCTTATGCTTGCCTTTTGATGGTGGCTCCAAATCAATGACTTGAATAGCATCCTCTCCAATGATATCTTTATCTTCCTCCTTATCCTCAGCATGCTCACTCTCATCCCAATCCATCTCATAGTCTGGATTTTCCGAAGGAATACATAGACCAGGTACAATGGGCAAAGCAAGTACAATATGCAGAGCACTGGGTGCAGTTTGAACAGCTGGGATAGTGGTTGGTGGTTGGTGGATGACAGGAACTACTTTATTTGGGACAACAACATTAAGAAAATTTGTACCGTGAGACTTGCCCAGTGCTGAGTTTGAGAGTTTTGCAGTGAAATTGGAAACTCCATTCCAAATGGCGAAGAGATCGTTGTATCAAGGAAATTTCTTGGATATTGTAGCTTGCAAGTTTGTTGCATCAACGGCAGGTTGGATACCTTGTTCTGTTTGATGAATAGTGTGATAGTGCTGTATAAATGTCTTTCAAAGGCTGTAAAAATTAGTTACATGGCAAAATTGAGTTGTGACTGACATACTAGTTGAGTCGGTTTGTTACCAACACTGCAAATCTCTTCAGCATGGCCACAAACCATTCTTGCCAGTTTAGATTACCACCAAAGATGTACTGGGCAATTACTGCAGAAATTGCAGTCTTGTCCTTACCTGTTGGTTTCTCCATCATCTCGGCACGTTCTGCCTTGTTTTCTAAAAATAAAATACTACAGTCAGCAGAATGTGACTTCAGCCATACAACAAGACTATCAAGCTGCTCTGCAGATCAGTGGATAGTAAACCACTCGAATTAAGACGTTTTGAAGGGAGATGGAGTGATGACAATGGTTTGCCGAGTTCGGTGTTGAAGCCCTCCACTCCTGAATCCTCGGCCACAGCTCCTGGATGGTTTGGTGGATGTGGTGGATGCATCAGGGCCATTGGGTACACTGTGGGAGTTCATTGACAAGATCAATAGGGGGAGATAGGCAGCCTGCAATCATGCAGACCTGCAAGTTTGAGTTCGATGCACAGGCATTGCATTTAAACTCTGTCTGAATGGTGGTGGCAACTTTGGCCATTCCAGACCTTTTTCAGTGCAGATGTCAGAGCCGGTCAGAGCTGGTCAGACAATAGGATGAGTCACACTTATGTAGTCAACCTCATATCCAAATTTTCTGTCTTCAGTGACATTCATTGGTCTAGGGTGGAAGGTTGTTTGGCTTTCAAGGTGTTCTTTATAGGAACGAACATGAGATATGTTCACAATTGGATGTATATGCATCAAGCATGGTAATCTCAGTTCTAGTGCATTATCTCTGACAAGTTTCATGATTTCATATGGTCCTAACCATCATTCCATAAGCTTCTTGGAAGCACAGGTTAATTTGAGATTTTTGGTTGAAAGCCAAACTTTATCACTAATTTTATATTTAGGGGCTTCTGAGCGATATTTGTCTGCTTGGACTTTCATTTGTTGTTGTGCTTTCTCTAGGTTAGCTTTTGTTTGGGCTAAAGTATCCTGCATGATGGCAATGAATTCTTTTGCTGCAGGTGCTTTGATAACTCTTTGTTTAAAGCCCATTCTAGGAATGTATGACCATGTCACTTCAAAGGGTGATTTCTGTGTAGAAGTCTGCTTCTTTGCATTATAGGAGAATTGTACTAGAGGTAACCATTCAACCCAGTCTTCTTGCTCTTCAGCAGTGAAGAGTCTGAGGTATTGTTGTAGGTCTCGGTTCATTCTTTCCATCTATCTATCTGTTTGTGGATGGAAGGCAGTGGAGAGTTTTGGTTGTATGCCTAGTCATTTGCATAAGTCTTTCATGACTTGTGATGCATATTGTGGTCCTTGATTTGACATGATACTATGAGGTAGTCTATGATTTTTCCAAACATTATGGAGATAGAGATAGAGTCAAGCCGTGTCTAGTGTGGTGACTGTTTTGTTACAAGGGATGAATTGGACTTCTTTAGAGAATCGATCAATGACTACTAGGATTGAGTTGAATCCTTTGGATAGGGATAGATCTGTCAAAAAGTCTATGGTTACTTTGATCCAGGGCATATTTGGTAGATCTAATGGTCGATGTTTTCTGGGTGGTGCTATGTTAGATGGCTTGCATCTGCATATTTCTGATATAAGGCAGTAATATCAGATTCTTTGAGTAGATGTGTGGCTTTTCTGATTTTCTCAACGATCGATTCAGAATCTGTAGCGATGTGAACTTCTGTAACATTGATTTGTTCAGGTGGAATGACTAGCACTCCAGTATTGTCATTTTTTATGCCAATGGCATGGTTTTCTTGTCTAGATAAAGCATCGGCTTTATCCATAGCGATGCCTGCCTTATGAAGCCATGTATAATTGAAATGTGTTAGATATTGTACCCATCAGGCTTGCTGACAGTTAAGATCTTGACATTTCATAAACCATTGGAGATTGGTGTGATCATTTCAGATTTTGAACTAATAGTATGCTCTTTCTAGGTAATGATGCCATTGTTTGAGTGATTTAATAACACTAAGCATTTTCTTATCTGCTATGGAATAGTTTCATTCTTCAGGGGTTATGGAGTGTGAGGAGAATGCAATGGGATGCCATTTTCCATTCTGTTCTATAGAGAGCACTGCTCCTGTTGTAAAGTCAGAAGCATCCATTTCCAGTCAGAATACTTTGTTATTATCAGGATAAGTGTAAATAGGGGCAGTGGTGAATCTGTGTTTGAGTGTGTCAAATGCTGTTTGTTGGAATTTTATCCAGGCAAAGGAATTGTCCTTCTTAGTTAGATCATTTAAGGGATGTGCAACTTGTACATATCCTTCAATGAATCTTTAATAGAAATTTGCTAAGCTGAGAAAACTGCATACACCTCTAACATTCTTTGAAATCAGCCATCCCTTAATGGCTGTGACTTTACTATCATCCATCTTGATTCCGTCACGAAATACTATCATGCCGAGGAATTCCACTTCTTGGACACTGAAGGTGTTACGCGACCTGCGTAACCCATGACATGTGACTGTGTAATCCTTATTGATCTACAACCGGCCACCTTCCCTGTTCCCTGATTAGATCTTGGTCCGGAGGGCTTCGCTCCAATATGCCGTGGGAAGGCTTTGTCACTACTCCGTAGAGATAGCTCACTGTGCAAAAGCCCGAACGTGGGCTGGCGTTACTTGGACGAACAGTGAGCCGACTGTGCTTATAGAGGGCGAGCCCTGCTAAGAGTGATGGTACAAGGTACCGCACTTGCTATTACTGCAAATAGCAAGAGTAACGAGAAGATGGCTTCCAGATCTAGGTAAGAGCGAAGCGAGGTGGAACTTTGATAGTGTTTTTGGCATTACACGGTGAATAGTGTATATCAAGGTTAGAGATTTACATGAAAAGAAGTGTCCCTATATATAGTGTTGGGAACTTTAGGGCAGGTTGGTTATAAATACTAAATATGGAGAGAGAGATCGGATCTCAGATAGAATCGGGGGTTGTAGGAACTACGAGGCAGTGTGCGAGAGAACACTGCCGAGGGGATGCTGTCCGATGTGAAATATACTAATATGAGATAGAAGGAAATGAAATGTATAGCTGGAATCCAGTGTTCACTGCCTTGTGCAGCGTTGTCGGCAGTGTTGGTGGTCGGAGTTCAGAAGGCATTGCCTTCATCGTTGGAGGTCAAAGGGGCGTCGTGAAAGTAATCCCCTGCGTCGTACATGAGGTCGTCCCACAGGGAGGTAGAGGGGATGTCCGTTTGAAGGGAAAAAGAGGTATCCCCCTGGTCAATTGTAACAGAAGGTGCACTTCTCTGATTTTGCAAATAGGTCATGATCTTTGAGGTGTTGTAATACTTTCTTTACAATTCTTTCATGCTCTTTCAAATCATTAATTTTTGTGAAGATCATGAGGTCATCAATATATATGACCATGACATCAGGCATGTCTGAGAATATTTCATTCATTATGGTTTGGAATGTAGCAGGCAAGTTGCACAAATCAAAATACATTACTAGAGGTTGGAAGGATTCTCAATGACAAACAAAAGCAGCTTTTCATTTGTCTTCTTCTTTGATGCAGACATTGTTGTATCCCTAGCAAAGATCTATCTTTGTAAACCATTTTAATCCTTTAAGCTTGTCTACAAGCTGTGAGATCAAGGGGAGTGGATAATTGTTCTTGACTGTGTGTTCATTTAGATAGTGGTAATCCTGTATCATTTGTTTTCATCCATCTTTCTTAGATATGAAAAACACAGGTGATGTTTGTTCTGATTTAGAAGGTCTGATGTATCCTTTGGCTAGTTGATCATCAATGAAATCAGACACTTCTTTTTGTTCTTTGGGTGAAAAGAGTATCAAATGGCCTTTCTTTGGTTTGAATGTTTCTTTGAGATGTATGGCATGATCCCAAGGTTTTTGTATAGGCATTCATTCTGATGCTTTCTTGAGAAAACTTTCATATGTTTATGATATTGTTTCAGAATAAGATCCTCAGGTTTTGGATCTTTCTTTGGATTAGGTTTGTCATGTTTCATAGTAAAGATATGGGCTAGGGAATCATGTTCATTAGCTTCAAGCTGGCATGTGAAAGGGGGTTTTTCTTTTAGGGTTTGACATGTCCAGGAGCATCGAGTCATTTCAACTTTTCCAGAAGTCCAATTAATTTCAGGGTTGTGTTTACTTAAGCCACATGTATCCTAGAATCATCTGATTCTTTCCTAGTTGGTTACTTCAGCTGTGACTTGTTCACAATGATTCTGAAATTGGATAATGATATTGGCACAATGTGTGATTGATCCGGCAGCATTACATGTTCCATTAATGTTATATACCAGTATGGAGTTTGCTAGAGCTAGAAGGGGAGGTTTAATCCTTTGTGCATAGGACTTGTCAATATAGATAGTATTAGCTCCACTATCTAAGAGAGCTTTGGTTTTCGTGAAAGCATTTCGGTGACAAATAGGAGCAATCTCCATTGATAGGGTGATATTGCAATTATTCAAGGTGCAAATTCAAGCATTGTCTGGGATTGAAGAAAAGTGGTAAGCAGAATTAAGTACTGGTTTGAAGCTCTGGCTGAGCTTCAAATCAATTGAAAACCCCACTTGGCTATGATAATTTAGGCTAAATGAATGACAAGATATTGAGTTAGTCTTGTTAGCAACTTGGACACCCAGATCATTCAAGTTACTCTAGCTTTTTTCTTTTCATTAGTGGGTTCTTGGTCAAGAATTTGGATCTTTTGGAACTTAGAGCAAGTCTTCTTGTGGTGGAGACATAGATCGATACCTTACTGCAATCAGACAAGTAGGAGAACTCATCAAGACCATGAGTGTCCTCTGCAAAAGAGGATCAGGATTTTTCTTCTCATTAGGAAATTCCTCATATCATTCTAGACCACCTCACAACCCCAATATCATGGATGTCGATAATATCCATGCCTATGATGATGACGAAGAATATGAACATGACATTGATGCATTCAGAAAGAAACAAAGAAAAGGTTTACTAGATGTTTCAATTGTGGTGGAAATGGACATATGGGTAAAGATTGCAAGAAACCCTCCACCAAATGTTGTGAATGCAATTGGTCAAGAGATGTGTAGCATACAAAGGAGGCCTCAATACTTGTTAGCTGTTATAGGTGATGCTCATGAAGAGACCAATGTCTATGAGGCTAACATTCACAAGGAACGAAGGATAAGAGATTCTAGCAAAGGTGTTATGCGAAATGTATCAAAAAAGCCTCAATACTAGTTATCAATCTTAGGCAATGCTCACAAAGAGACTGATGTCTAAGGTGCTAACATTTGCAAGGTACTAGGATGAAGGTTACTAGCAGAGCTAGTCAAGCTAGTCTGAGAAGACTTAGGATATGTCAAATAACAATTTGACCAAGGAATGAGACTTAATATATGCTTGTATTGCTTAGACCAAGAATAGAGAATACATAGTAGAGACAAAGTATTTATAATGAGGAGTCATGCACATGGACTAGTGTGATGGAAAAAGGGAAAAGACTAAAGAAGGAAAAGAAAAAAACAATAGGGAATGCGAAGGAACAGGAAGAATATCATGGAGGGTGGGGACACATTGTTATGAGAGAAACAACAAAGAAGGAGTAAGTCCAATTGGAGAAGTAAGAGAAGAATAGCATTAGTATTGACAAGAAGAATGAAACTAATATTGGAGGCTGATGTGTGTCTCCATGTGCATACATAAAAGAAGTAAGAGAAGAGGAGAATGTGTGGGTAAAGTAGGAAAATTACCCCCATTGTACAGTTGAATCCCAGATTTGATAAAAAGACCTCACTGTGCAAGGGAGTTAAACAGAAGGGGTTGACAGTCCTCTGTAGATGGCAGCAGATTGTGAAAAGGATAGGTGGTCAAATGGACAGTCATTAACAATATGCCCAGGGGTAGTGCATTGTGGTGGGAGCAGGAGCATTCAGAATGCCCCCAGTTGTGGCAATAGTTACATCTGAGAGAGAGACATTAACAGCTTGGGTGACCAGGGGCCACAGTTTGGCAATGTGGGCAGGAGTATTTGGGGCAATTCTCACAATAATGACCTGTGCAATGACACTGAAAGCACATAGTGTCAGGCATAGCTAGGGGAATGCGGATGCAGTCAGATTGAGGAAGGGTTTGGACTGGGGACAAGAGGATGTGGTTGCCATTGGAGAGCATAATGATATGTGGTTGGTCAGTAGGGATAGGGATAGTAGGTTCATAGTCAGTGTTAGAGTCCAAGCTGGACTTGATGGCAGTGGAGGTCTCAAAGGAAGGGGGTGAAGAATGTCTGGTGGTGAGGGAAAGGAGTACTGAGATAGGAGAGTTATGATGAGGGACGGAAAGCAGAAATTCTTTGACTCATTCTAAATAGAAATCATGCTAGTTTTGCAATAAAGAGAGATAAATGCAGCAAGGGGTGGGGTAGATAGTAGCAGGGGGAAGTGCTTCAATGAAGGGTGCGAATTCATGCTCCTGAAGAATGGTGAGTACACAAATTGGAAGAGCTTCAAGGGCAAAGTGTAAAGAGAAGTTATGGATTCCAGCAGAGTGGAGTTGTTGCACTTGGGCTATTCCATGAAATAGATGGACTAGTTGGTGGGAGATGGTGTCATCATGATAGAGAAGGTCGTCTTCGAGAGCGAGAAGGAGGTGGGTGATGTCGGTAATGGCAGTATAGAGAAGATGGGTGGCATGCATAGGGAGAAACATAGGGTATACATTGCAAGAGTGGAGGAGAGAACTCAGGATGGACAAGGAGAAGGAGGCATTGGCAGAAGTGAGGGATGACATTTCATAAGAGGGATAGTTTCATTTGCAAGATACTCACTGAGAGACCATCAAGCAAAGGAGAACTATCAGGTCAAAGATTATGTTGTTGTTTATATGAGGTTAGGATTGAAGCAGAGTGGCAGAGATTAGATTCAGGTTCCCATGTGTTTTCAGCAGAGGAGTATTCTTTCCATGAGGTAAAGTACAATCTTCAGGTTTTGGATCCTTTGTGAGATAGTATGGCCTCAACTTCATACTCTTCCTCGTTATCTATGATGTTGGGGGGTGGTTCAGAGAAGGAGGGTCCATGCATGTTAGTGGAGCAGTATGGAGATAGGAGGGAAGCATGGAATACATTATGTATTTTCCAGGTACATGGGGATTTTAGTTAATAGGTAAGGGGGGATAGAATGTGTGTGATCTCAAATGGTCCCACTCATTTGGGCACAAGCTTCCTAGAGGGGTAGTGGAGATGGAGATGAGTTGCCTTGAGCCAAACCTTATCTCCAGAGTTCCATGGGGTGAATTGGCAAATAGATGTAGATGTCATAAGTTTTTTGGCAGATTTGTAGGCAGCAAGGGCCTCCTTTTGGATTTCATCCAGAGAAGTAAGTCTGTTCTCAAGGGCAGAGAGAAAAGTTTTGCTGAGAAGAGGATAGGACTGGGATTCATAGTCGTAGAGAAGAGAGAACAGGAATCTTTGGGTGGAGCTATGCAGGGCAGAGTTATGATGGAACTTAGCTGTGAATAAGGATTGCACCCAAGAAGTGGGATTGTTGGTACAAAAGATATGAAGATATGTTTCTAGTTCCTGATTGGTTCTTTCAGTTTGTCCATTGGTTTGTGGGTAATATGCAGTGAAAAGTCATACATCATATTTGAGAAAGCAAGCAAGTTCTCTGGCAAATGCAAAGGTGAATTGAGGACCTCTATCGGAGATGAGGGTGTCATGGAGGCCAAAGTGTTTGAATACATTGTCGAAGAATATTTGTGCAATTCCTGCAGTGTCAATGGTTTTGGAACATGGAGTAAGAATTACCCCCTTCATAAGGCTGTGGTCTACTATGACCACAATAGAGTCACAGTTAAAGGAAATCAGGAGGTTGGTGATGAGGTCGACAGAGAGCTGTTTAAATGGAAGGCAGTGTGTCAAGGAGATAGGTGTGAGGGGTAGAGTGGTGAGATGGGTATTGACTTTGTTCTGTTGGCAAATAATGCATCCATCAATAAAGTTCTTGATAAAGGAGGCTAGTCCAGGTCACCAGTAGTCACGTTCAAGGATAGACTTGGTATGAAAAATACATATGTGACCTGAGAGGAGAGAAGAGTGGATGGCATGAAGTAGGGCAGAATGAGAGGACGGGGAAACAATCATGTGACATTTGAAGTAAAGGTGGCCATTGTCAAAGGTCCAGTCAGTGAGGGTTGTGCAAGAGAAGAGGGGTGAGCTTTTCTTTAAAGCAGAGTGTGTGTGGAGGATGAGGAGGTTGGAGGGAGTGGAATGGGCAATGAAGGTGGATAACGTGAGGTTTGGTGCATTAATGACAATGGGGTCAGGAACAATAAAGGCATCCTGGTTGTCAAGGATGATGTTAGGGGAGTTCTTTTGGAAGAGGGCATCAGTGGAGCCCATATGAGTGCCAGGGGTAATGACCCATTCAAGGTTGAAATCCTGGAGGAACAGGGCCCAACAAGCCTGGTGATGAGATAATTTATGAGGGTCCTTGATATACAAGAAATTCTTGTGGTCAGTAATGATGGAAATAGAGAAGGAGGTTCCTTGGAGATAGTGTTTTCATTCAGTGAGGGCTAGGATTACAGTGAGGAGTTTGTGGTCATAGATGTCATAGTTGCATTTCACAAGTGAGAAGGTCTTGGAGAAGTACACACAGGGGTGGAGGTCACCATTTGTGTCCTTTTGCATGAGAATGGTGCCAGCAGTGAGAAGGGATGCATCAGTCATGAGGGAGAATGGTTTAGAGGTGTTGGGAATGGAAAGAATGGGGGCAGAGGAGAAGATTTGACAGAGAGTGTCAAAGGCTTGTTGTTGGAGGGAATTCCAAGTCCATGGTTGGTCTTTCTTGGTAAGAAATATGGGGGGGTATGATAAGGTTAGAGTAATTAGGAATAAACTTCTGGCAGAAGTTGGCAAAGCCAAGAAATGAGTGAATGCCCTTGACAGAGATAGGAGGTTTCCAGGTAGCAATAGCAAAGAGTTTTGTGGGGTCCATTTGGATGTGACCATTGCTGATGATGATATATACTGAGGTACTCCATTGTTGGAGCATTAAAGGAGCATTTTGATAGTTTGATCCAGAGGCCAGTTTCATGGAGGCATTGGAGGATGCAGCATGTTCATTCATGGTGGAGATGTAGGGTTCCCACCATGTGAAGACCAAGATTGTCCATGTAGATCTTGAGCCAGCATTCAGCAATTATATCTATGAAGATGTGGTTCATAAAAGCTTGGAAGGTGCTGGGTGCATTGCAGAAACTGAAGAATATAATGGTGGGTTTGAAGAGACCTTGGAGGGTGATGAATGTGGCTTTTTATTGGTCCTCTTCTTGGATGCAAATATTGTTGTAGCCCCGGTGGATGTCGAACTTGATAAAATAGTTGGACTCCTTCATGTTGTTGACCAGCTCAGAGATAAGAGGTAAGGGATATGTGTTGCATATGGTGTGGGCATTCAAATATTGGTAGTCTTGACAGAGGCATAAGGAACTGTCTTTCTTGGGGACGAAGAAGAAAGGAGAGGCTTGAGGGGATTTTGAGGGGATGATGTGACTGGTTTTCAGAGATTCATCAACAAAGGCTTTGCAAGCTTCTTTCTTGGCAGGCTTGAGTGGGTAGACCCTAGCAATCTTAGGAGCAAAGGTGTCTTTTAGGTCGATGGTATGATCATAGGGATGATAAGGGGGAAGTTTGGCATGAGTGGCTCCATCGAAGATGTTGGTAAAGTTGGAACAGAATTCAAAAAGGGAGATATCCTTGTGTTTCTCAGCTTGGGTGATTTCCATGGATATGATGAGCTTGGTAATGTTTTCTTCACAGGGAGGATACTCACAAAGAGACCTCTGACCTGTGAAGAAAAGTCAATGGTGAAAGTTTGCCAGTTAATGGTGGGATTCCATTTCTGAAGCCAGGACATTCTGAGAATGATTTGGGGGCATGAGAGGCATACAACCATGAACTTGATTGCATTGGTGAATTGACCAGTGGAGAAGGATATGTTAGTGGTCCATTGGATGATTCCCTTGGTGTTGGATATTCCATCCACATTATAGGCAATGACAGGATTGGGTATCAAGGTGAGTTTGAAAATTCCCTTGGATAAGAGTCGGAAATGGATGAAATTTCCAGTGGTGCTGGAGTCAATCAGAAAGAAGGTATCAACAGTTTGTTTGATGCCATGTAGCAAGATGGGAAGATGCATAGTTCTGTTGCTTCTTGGGGCTATGAGTACATAATTCATTGCTAGAGAAGGAGATGTCAAGGCAGCTTCCCTTTTCAAAATCCTGTGCCTTCTGCATTCTGGCAGGCATGGTGGATATCTCAGCAAGTTCCTCAGATGGTTCTTCATAACATATCTTGAGGATAGAGAAGATGTTGTCATCATTCTTCCCAGAGGTTTTCAATGAATTAATATATTTGTTGAGCTTGGATCATGGAGTTTCTGTTGCAGAAAGGGGGGGTGGCAAGATTTCGGTGGTGCGGATGTTTTGATTGTTGGAAGGGTGGCGATTGGTCATGGGAAAGGTGTTACAGTTGTTGCCATTGTGGCCCTTCTTTCTGCAGTGGAAGCAAAGTCCTTCTCTAAAGAAGTGGGCTTGTTCAATAGGTGTGAGTTTGGATATTGTAATGCTGTTGACATCCATGATATTTGGGTCTTTTTGGGGGTGGGGACTGAACAAGGTCTGGGGTTGTCCTCCTCTGAGGGCCAGGATTCTCATTTTCTGGGCGTGAAATATCTTGGTGTGGTCGATCCACTCCTTAATCGTGGTAGGGATGGGAGTCATAGAAAGGATCATTGTAGTGATCCTTTGGTCAAGTCTGAGTGAGAACTAGTCTATGAGCATAATGTCGTCTGTGATTCCTGCCTTGCAGAACAGGTTCTGGAAATTAGTGATGTATTGCTGGAATTCATTGTCAGAGGTTCCATCAGGGCATCTGATAGATTTCTGGACCAGTTTCAACAGGTCCAGTCGAGTAGTAGCTTTGGTGTTGAAGAGATAAAATGTAGTTTCAAAGTTCTGGGTGAATTTTTCAAAAGTTTTCTCAGAGTTGGTGATGTTGGTGTCAGCAAGCTTGTCATACCACATTTTAGGAAAGCTGGCTCCTCACCCTTCACTTATCTTATTCAATATGATGGTGACCTTTTCCTTGTCAGTAGAGTAGAGGGCAGAGTTTAATGTGAAGTAGGCCTTCATGGCCTTAATCCAGTGGGAGGCATCTGCAGATTTCCTGGAAAAGTTGGTGGGGAGGGCTGCTTTCAGCTTAATTTTCAAAGACATCTTTGGTGGTGGGAGTATGACAGGTGTGACAGATATGATAAGAGGTCTGGGGTTTGCCAGCAGTGGAATCACAGGCCTGGGGTTCACAGGGATGTTTATGGTGGTGTTGGCTTGTGGTGGGGAGTTAACTTTGATGTCAGAGTTGTCAGAGTTTGAGTCAAGTGAGAACAATCCCCTTCAGAAGCTTGTGGTGAAAGTGGTAGGGTCCTACACCTAAACAGGTGGGACCAGAAAGAATTCTTGGTCTTTTGTTATGCAAAACATATCAAAGAAGCCTCAATACTAGTTATCAAGCTTAGGTGATGCTCATGAAGAGACTGATGTCTAAGGTGCTAACATTTGCAAGGTACTAGGACAAATGTTACTAACAGAGCTAGTCAAGATAGTTTGAGAAGACTTAGAATATGTCAAATAATAATTTGACCAAGGAATGAGACTTAATATATGCTTGTATTGCTTAGACCAAGAATAGAGAATATACAGTAGAGACAAAGTATTTATAATAAGGAGTCATGCACATGGACCAGCATGATGAAAAAAGGGAAAAGACTAAAGAAGAAAAAGAAAAGAACTAGAGGGAATGTGAAGGAATAGAATGATGTCAATAGAATGTGAGAGAATATTGTGAAGGGTGGGGACACACATTGTTATGAGAGAAACAATGAAAAAGAAGTAAGTCCAATTAGAGGCATAAGAGAATAATAGCATTAGTATTGACAAGAAGAATGAAACTAACATTAGAGGCTGAGGTGTGTCTCCATATGCATATGTACATAAGAGAAGTAAGAGAAAAGGAGAATGTGTGGATAAAGTAGGAAAATCATAACATTACCCCCATTATATAGTTAAATCCCAGATTTGATAAAAAAACCTTGCTTGGCAAGGGAGTTAAATAGGGATGGAGAGTATAGGGGCAGAGGAGAAAATCTGGTGGAGGTGGTTGAAGGTGCATTGCTGAACTGGGCTTCAGGTCCAGGGTTGGTCCTTCTTGGTGAGAAAGGTGAGTGGGGTGACGATGTTGGAGTAGTTGGGGATAAACCTTCAGTAGAAGTTGGTGAAATCAAGGAAAGAATGTATGCCCTTGACTGAGGTGGGGGGTTTCCAAGTGTCAATGGGAGAGTTTGGTAGGGTCCATGCAAATTTGGCCATTTCCAATGATGAGGTCAAGGTATTCCATGGTGGGGGTATTGAAGGAGCATTTGGAGATTTTGACAGAGAGACCATGTTTGCAAAGTCATTGGAGGACTTGGCGCATTTGTTCATGATGGAGCTTTAAGGTTTCTTTGGTATGGAGGCCAAGGTCATCCATGTAGATCTTGAGCCAACATTCTGTGATTATGTCAGCAAAGATGTAATTCATGAATGCTTGGAAGGTACTAAGTGCATTACAGAAACCAAAGAACATGACCATGGATTCAAATAGTCCAAGGGGGATGATGAAGGCAGCCTTCCATTGGTCTTTTTTACAAATGCATATATTATTGTAGCCCCAGCAGATGTCAAACTATGTGAAATATGTGGACTCCTTCATGTCATTGACCAGTTCAGAGATAAGAAGTAGAGGGTAGGCATTACATATGGTATAAGCATTGAGGTATCAGTAGTCCTGGCAAGGTTGAAGGGATTCATCTTTTTTTCAAGCACCAATACTGGACTGTGGAGGACTGGACTAGGGTCATTTGGTCAGATGAAACCAAGATCAACAGGATTGGGTCAGATGGAAGGAAGTATGTGTGGAAATTGGCAGGACAGTCTTTGCAAGACAAGGAAGTCCAGGGAACAGTAAAGTTTGGAGGAGGTTCCTTGATAGTTTGGGGATGCATGAGTTGAAATGGAGTGGAGATTTTTGCAGAGGTTGAAGGGAGGATGAATGCTGAGCAGTATGTCTCCATCTTGGAGGATAATCTGCTTCCTTCCTTGGAAAATTCTGGAATTCCTGAGGAGAGCATTATTGTTCAACAAGATAATGACCCCAAGCACACCTCTAAAAGAGTCAAGAAGTGGCTGGAATCTCAAGGGATCAAGCTTCTTGACTGGCCAGCACAATTTCCAGACCTTAATCCCATTGAACATCTCTGGCAAACCCTCAAAAAGAAGTTCAACAGCTATATAACACCACCAAGAGGGATTTGGGAGCTTTGGGAGAGAATCAAAGTGGAGTGGGGAACAATAGAGGTTAAGGAATGTCAAGGATTGATAGAGAGTATGCCTAGAAGACTAGAGGCAGTGATAAAAGCAAAGGGAGGGCATACAAAGTACTAAATTATAGAATAGAAATGTTGCTCAAAAAAGTGGCCCAATGACATGTCACTTTAATATGGCCATATCTCAGTACCATGACAACCAAATCACATGACTAAGGGCTCATCTTCAAGGAAAGGATTAGGGCTATCAATGATATAGCAAGGGTTAGAGCTAACACCTTTTAGTTCTCCTGCAAATATTAAGTCTTTGCAAAATAGCCAAACATTGGGATACTTTTTTGAGCCACTGTAAGTCTGACTAGAGGTGTAGAAGGAGAAGAGCAATTGTATTTGCTAGAAGGAGGAAGCTAACATTGGAAGTAGTAGTCTATTTTCATGTACTTGTGGAAGAGAAGTAAGAGAAGAAAAGAATATGTGAATAAAGGAGGAAAATTGTAACAGCATGCAAGTGGACATGACAAGATTTCATAGATGTACTATATATAAAGTAAGGCTCCACCAAATGAGTTTTGCATTTAGTATAACTTGAACAAGCCAATTGTTACAGTTTTCTTACTTTATCCTCGTATCTTTCTTTTCTCTTACTCCTCCTATGTATGAACATGGAGACATATGTCAGTTTCCAATGTCAGTTTCCTCCTCTTGGCAAATACTAATGCCATTCTCTTCTTACTCCTTTAACTGGACTTACTTCTCCTATGTCATTTCTTTCATAATGACATGTGATCCTTTTCTTCCACGGTGTTTCCTTGTATTCCTTCGGATTTCTTCTTTCTTTCTTTCTTGGCTCTTATCACGCTGGTCTGTGCATCTCACCCTTACCTATAAATACAAGGTCTTTATCACCTGTAGTCTCTATTCTTGATCTGCGCAATACTAGCATACATCTAGTCTCATCCCCTTAGTCCTTGAGAAACCACTCTTACTGGTCTTTCCAGTAACCTTAGTCCTTCGTCTTAGTCAAGATCTAGCTAAATGCTAGTATCTCTTCTTTCAAACAATAACCTCCTAGACATTGGTCTCTTCGTGAGTATTGTCTAGGACAGTTATTCAGTATCGAGATTCCTTTGGTATGCTACGCATAACAAAAGATCAAGAATTTCTTTGGTTCCACCTATTTAGGTGCAGGACCTCACCACAGTCACCATGAGTTTCCGGCAAGGGTTATTCTCCCTCAACCCAGACGACTCTGACATCGAAGTGGACTCCCCTCCACGAAGCAACACTCCAGTAACCTCTAGACCCTTAGTCGCATCTCCAGTGAACCCCAGACCACCAGTCCAGCCCATCGCACCCCAGTCCTCTGTAACATTTGGTGTACCCCCACCCAAGATGTTGTTCAAAGCAACCGAATTAAAAGCAGCCCTTCTTGCTGACTTTTCCAGGAAGTCTGAAGATGCCTCCCACTAGATCAAGGCTATGAAAGCCTACTTCTCACTAAACTCCATCCTTTACTCCATGGATGAAGGAAAAGTCACCACCACACTCAATAAGATGAGCCAAGAATGGGGGGGCAACTTTGCTGAAATGTGGTACGATAAACTAGCTGATGCCACCATCACCAACTCTGAGAAGACATTTGAGAAGTTCCTCCAGAACTTTGAAACCATGTTTTACCCCTTTGATATGAAAGCCACTGCTCACCTCGACCTATCAAAACTCATCCAGAAATCCAACAAGAAACCTGATGGAGCCCATGATGATGGGTTCCAACAGTACATCACAGACCACCAGAACCTATCCTGCAAGGCAGAAATCACGGATGATATCACCCTCATTGATCAATTCTCTCTCAGACTTGACCAAAGGATCACCACTATGATCCTCTCCATGACCCCCATTCCAACCATGATCTGAAAATGGATCGATCATGCAAAGACCTTCCATACACAAAAAATGAGAATCCTTGCACTCCAAGGAAAACATCCCCAAACTATATTTACCCCCTGTCCTCAAAAAGACCCCAATGCAATGGACATTGACAACGTCACTATATCCAAGCTAACACCAACTGAACGTGCTTGTTGCTTTCGAGAAGGGCTCTGTTTACAATGCTGAAAGAAAGGCCACAATGCCACTAACTGTATCACCTTCTCATCCAACAATCGTCGCCCAACCAATCAAAACATTTGCACTTCAGAAACCTCTCTACCTCTGACCCCATGATTGAAAACCTCATTGTCCCAGCTCGATGAATACATCAATTCATTGAAAACCACTGGAAAGAGTGACAATGATATCTTCTTAGTTCTTAAGATGTGTTATGAAGAGCCATCCAAAGAACTTGCCCAGCTATCTACATTGTCCAATGGAATACAGAAAGCAAGGGATTTTTAAGAAAAGAAGCCATATTGACGTCCTCTTCCCAGACATTGAACCATGTACTCATAGCATTCAGAAACAATAGAACAATACATATCCCAGTCTTGTTATGAAACTAAGTGTCCTCAACGACAAAGCTTCCACAAGGCTCGTGTCTGTGTTGCAGGCTACATGTATCCTGGCTCAAGTAAAGAGGGTGTGGGTCTTGTCCATTCAACTGCAGCCTACAATGACCAGAGGTCAAGGCAATGACTATAGCAGGGGAACAAAGTGGATTCAACTGAAGTATCAGTTGTCCAAAGTGTCTACCTTTTATATGTTACATGAGTGAGCATGGACCAGGCTGTGCATGTGACTATTTACTATAAGTAGATATATATAAGAAGTGTTCATGTGAGCGGAAGGACAGAAATGACTGTGAGAATAGATAAGGTGTGAAAAGGAACGGAGATTAATAACATGAGGTGTGTCATGTGATTTGGTTCTAGACTTTGTCATGTGATTGATTATGTAAATGTTCTCATGATCACATGGTGTGGTCATGTGATTTTGTAAGTTAAAGGTAAAGCGTAAAAAGTTTGAAAATGTTCATATTATATATCCCCTTTTTAAGACTCGAATTCCAGGCAAGTCATTGTTTGAATGGTGATAGTGTAGTTTTTGAAAGGAGAGAATAAGGATTGGAATGTGGATGTGGTGAGTCCTCATAGTTTTCTGGGTGCTAAGGGATTCTTTTTATGGAAATTTATAACTGCTTCTGGAGCAGTATTGATAATGTTGGCAGATTCCCATGTATGATCTGTTTCATCATAACCAGCCCAGTGTACTAGGTACCAAGTTTCCGATTCTTCATCCTGGAAGTTGAGACATATTCAATCTCAAATTGTTCTTTGCCTTCCTGATCTATCTCTATTGTGTCTGGACGAACCACTGGTTGTCTGGGGAGTATTTCTCTATAGGATTTAACATGAGATATGTTAACCGTGGGATGGATTCATACAGTTTTGGGAAGGTTTAGAGTTACGGCATTTGGAAGGACATGTGTGATGCGATAGGGTCCAATCCATTTTTGGGTAAGTTTTTTAGCCATGTATGGGAGGTTGAGTTTGTCGGTAGAAAGCCAGACCTGCTGACCGACAATATATACAGGTGCGTTTGACTGCTTCTTTTCTGATGATTTGATCATCTTTTCTCTTGCCTCTTTCAATGTCTCTTCTATTTCCTTATGAGCTCTGCTTGTTTCTCCTGCGAAGCTAGATAGCTTTCCTTCGAAACCCATATGTGGAGCATAGTTTCAAGTGATGTTAAAGGGAATTTCTCCGGTGGCTGTGGTAATAGTATTATTGTGGGAGAATTGATCCATTTTGAGCCATTCGGACCATTATCTTGTTTCTTTCCACAGTATGCACGGAGATATTGTTCTAGGTCTCTATTCATGCACTCTGTTTGTCCATCTGTTTGTGGATGATAGGCTGTGGATATTTTTTGCATAATACCTAGTAGCTTACAAAGCTCTTTGGTAAACGCTGAGACGAATTGAGGTCCTCTATCGGAAACTATAGTAGACGGTAGTCCATGAATGCACCAAACATTGTCTCTGAATATCTTGGCTAAGTCCAAAGAAGAACATGTATCGTAGGTAGGAATAAAAGCAACTTCTTTGGAAAATCAATCTACGATTACGCAAATAGCCATGAAGGAATGTGATTTGGGTAAACCCGTTATGAAATCGATGGAAAGATCTTCCCATGGATGCTTTGCAGTGGGAAGTGGCATAATTTTACCTGCCGGTGTTTTTTGCTTACCCTTCGTGAGGGCGCACACTTGACAGCTGTCTATATATGTTTTGATGTCTTTTGTGACTCCTGGCCATGAAAAGTAACGAGTGAGGATATAGATAGTTTTGGAATGACTGCCATGTCCTGCTATGGGCAAATCATGGCATAATGTTATGAGTCATGTACATAAGGTTTCTGGTACAAAAACTTTGTTTTTTGGATTTTTGAAAATGTTTATATTATAATCAAAAGAGAAATCGTTGATGACGTTTTTGTTCATAGATATAGAAAGTGATTCTAATTCCATCATGAAATCTGAAGATAAAGCAACGGAATTAATAAAAACTGAAGGTGGAAGAACTGTGATGTTCGTATTATGGTCAAGGACTGCGTCTCCATGATCTGGTCAATGAGATAGAGCATCTGCACAACCATTTCTAGAACCTGGTTTATAAACAAAAAGATAATTAAATTCTTGAAGAAGTGCATGCCAGCTTGCTTGTCGACCGCTAAGTGTTTGTGGTTTCTTCCAATATTCTAGGTTTTTATGGTCAGTCCAGATTTCAAACCTTTTGTGACCAATTAAATAGTGTCGCCATTCTTTGAGTGCTTGAATGATGGCTAGAAGTTCTTTATCATAAATAGGATAATTGCGCTCAGCGCTGTCAAAGGAATGAGAGATGAAGGCCACAGGTCTCCAATTACTGTCATCGCATAAGGTTGAGAGCATAGCTCCCGTTGCTATGTCTGAGGCATCCATTTCTACATGTATTTCTTGTTCTCAATTTGAATAAGCTAGTAACAGTGCCATTGTGAATTTTCTTTTAAGTGTATCAAATGCTATTTGTTGATCAGATCCCCACATGAATGGAATGTCTTTCTTGGTAAGATTGTTCAGGGGGCGTGCGATATTAGCGAAACCTTCGATGAATCGCTGGTAATAATTACAGAGACTAAGGAATCCTTGGAGTTGTTTGAGGTGTATTGGTATTTGCCAATCCATTATGCCTGCTACTTTTCCTTTCTGCATCTCGATCCCCTTTTTAGATACTACCATATCCAGAAAGTCCACTTTGTCCTTTGAGAAGAAACACTTTTCAGGTTTTACGTAAAGGTCGTTTTCACGTAAGTGACGTAAGACCTCTTTTACTACCTCTTCATGTTCTTTGTCTGTTTTACCTGATGTAAATATCATACAGTCGTTGATATAGATAATTACTACTGTGTACATGTTGTTAAAGATATCATTCATCATCTGTTGGAATGTAGGTGGTGAATTAGTCATTCCAAAATACATAACGGTGGGCTCATATGCCCCAATGGGTGTGACGAAGGCACCTTTCCATTTGTCTCCTTCCTTTATTCGCACATTATTATAACCCCAATCTAAGTCAAGGGTCGTGAATCAATCAGCATTTTTTAGCCTATCGATCAACTGTGGGATCAGGGGTAGAGGATAGGAATTTTTGATGGTACCCTCATTTAAATAGTGGTAGTCGATGACCATACATTTTTTTGCCATCTTTTTTTGGAATAAAGAAAACGGGTGACGTCTGTGGGGATTTAGATGGTTTTATATACCCTTTTTTAAGTTCTTTGTCCACGAATGTGCAAACTTCTTCCATTTCAGTGTTCGAAAGAGGTATGACTTGTCCTTTTTTGGATATGAAATCTTCTTTGAGATCAACTGCATGATCCCATGGTTTCCTCAATGGCATTCTTGTGGATTCTTGTTCGGAGAATACATTTAGAAATTTGTGGTAAGTTTTGGGTATTTTTTCTTTTAGTCCTTCTTCTATAGTACGTATGTGTGTGGTAGGTCCAAGTCCCATAATTTTACAGTATTGTGTACAACGTGGAAAGTCTATGGCTTGGTTTGTCCAATCGATGATAGGATTATGGCGGTAAAGCCAATCATATCCTATAATCATACAATGGATTCCCAATTTAGAAATATAAGCGTCTAATGTTTCATAATGTCCTGCTATTTCCACGATTAAGATTACAGCATGCTGGATTTGTCCTATAGCTCCTTTAGAGCCATCCGCGTTGTGTACCGTTATCGGGTTTTGCAGTTTAAAATAAGATATGCCGTGGCAATGTACATAGTCCAAATCAATAAAGGTATGGGATGCTCCTGAGTCCAAGAGAGATTTGAACTTGTAGCAGAGCCACTGGCCGTTTTGCTGGCAGTGTATGACGGTCTCAAGTGAGAACTCTCCACCGAATGACAACGTTGTTGCACGATACATAGTGACCTTGAGGGGTTTATAGATAGAAGCTATTTTTTGTTGTTTTATTAGGAAATTAAGCACATTTTCATTTTACTCTGACGCCACGCTCAATTGAGATGCCCTAACAGAGTTTGGACAAATACTACATAATACAGAAGAGAAATCAGAAATAGGAAAATCATTGTCTGTACAGGTAACTAATTGTTCTTGCACCTGAACACCCTCGTCGTTCATGTGCTTTGTCCTTTTAAAGACTCAGTGGCCCTGTGCCTAGCCTCAGCCTCAAATTTGTCTTGGTAGAATGCTTTGGCTTCCTCCGAGATGAAAGCCCTTTGTGCTGCTTGCAGTACTGGCGCAGCTACCAGGGGAGATGGGAGAGGTCATTCCGAATAGTGTTGGGCAACCTGCGCCTGAGGGTATGTGGCATACTCATTTTCTGCTGTTGGTACATAAGTACCCGAGTTGTAGTCCCACACAAACTGTTGGTGTTGTTGGGGGGGGCACTTTTGTCAGCGGTAAGGATTCTTTGGACAATCTGGTTCAATATGGCCAGAGAGTTCACAGAGATAACAAGTCCTGTTGTCAGGACATGGAGGTGTAGATTGTGGGAGGGATGGTGCAGCTTGCTGCACTCCAATCTCCATGGGTGTGCCACAACCTGGTTGTATGCCATAAGCCATGAATTGTGGATGAGGAGGTCTGGAGGGAGGGGGGTAACGAGGATTTGGCCTTGGTGGAAAACTTCTGGATGGTGGACCTCGTTCGACCGCCATCTGTTCAAAGAGTCTTCCTACTCTTTGATATTCTCTTTTCAACTCCAGATAGTCATTGTAATCTATGCGAGGGTTCATCATTGCCCTTTCGTAGATTCAGAAGTCTACTGCCTTTTTGAGGAGTGTTACTGCGTGGTAATCCTCAATGCCTGATTTCTTTTTCAGAAGTTTGAATTTTTGTATGAACAGATCAATCGGGTGTCCATTCTGTTTCAAACCTTCTAGTTTCCTTAAAGATTCATGCATAAGCACATCGATCCTGAAATAGCCTTTAATCTCCAATTGGAGAGCTAGCCAGGATGGCCACACTGAATCCCCTTTTAGTCCTCTTTTTACCCCATTTTCATCTATAAGGTCTTTTGCTTCCTCATTGTAATATTTTTAGAGGGTGATTTGTGCGAACCCCTCGGCCTTGTCTTTGAGTCGTGAGAGGACTGCGACTGCTCGAAGTTTATCCATCTTCCATTGTTGGGCATCAACCCAAAGCCTTAGTTTGATCCACCATACATGGAAGTTGGATCTATCGCCTTTCCAGCTTCCGGGGTCGGCGATCTTCTGTGTTATATTGTTCTTTGCTTTGTTGACAGTGAGATCAGTGAGTTTTGCGACGAGGTTGTCCAGATCCACTGACATATCATTCTATGCATTTTAGGGTGAAGTAGGGGTGGAGGTAAGAGCGCAAGTAATGAATGCCACAAACACCAAATGCAAATGGGTGGTGCCAAGGGCGAACTCGATCTACACGAACTTGATATTTTTTTCTTGCTGGCATAAACCAGTATCCTTGCTGTTTTCTTTCAGAACCTTACTGCACAGTATCTTCCAACCATACTCTGAGGTTCCTATGTCTTGATCCTGCCAACCGCAGAGGGCTTAGATCATATCCTGGTGACTGCATTGACCTGGGATAAAAACTCCAAAATTTCTTTTCCTTAAACATCAGGAGTGTGCACACAAGAGAGAACCATGATGACTCTCATTATCGCACTATTTGTGATGTCACAGGTAATCACGAGAACCTGGGTACATTATCATAGTACCACCATATGCTACCCTTGGCAACCAAGGTAGAAGTGGGGCTAGTGCACTATGCCCAATAGCAACAT
>JBBPNO010000286.1:0-31638 GCA_038090915.1 Boletus eberwhitei
TAGGTCTGGAACGTTCTAGGCTACACGGTAATTAAAAAGAGAAGTGGAATGTTCTAGACTAAGACGGAGATTAAATACACGTGTTATGATGTCATGGTCTAGGCCATGTCACGTGATGAGAAGATGTACATAGTCACGTGATTGAGTCATGTGACATTCACATGATCATGTGATGTGAAAAATAATATGTTAAAATATGGATTTGTAACAGATCACAAGACATGCTAAATCTAATGAGTGGCAATTGTACCACAAAAACCTGATTGTATAAATTGTGTTGAATAGTCGGCGGGAACTGGGTGCTAGAGTATAAAGTAACAGAGACCAAATGCAAATGTATAGTAACTGTGCAAGCATGGGGCTACTGCTAATGATATTTGACACTATGTCGGAACTGTCATTAGAAAAAGAAGGGGGGAAGTGTACCAAAAACCTAAAACATGAGAGATGATGATTGGAACTGGCCTGGAAACCACAATGTAAACAAGTGACAATAGTTGGAATATGGCAATGATGGGATATAATGACAATCTGGGTACTGCAATTTTGGCTAATTGGACTATACTTTTGCTATACTTTTGTTCCCACACTTGTTCCCACACATTTGCTAATCAAAAAAGCGCCACAATTGCTACACTTTTATTTCCTACACTTGTTACTACACTTTTGCTACACTTTTGCTACACTTTCACTATACCTCTGATACACATTCTCAATATACAGTATGTGACATACATTGGGTATATATTGGCTGCATATGCTGCTTACTTGTAGCAAAAGTATAGCAAAGGTGTAGTAACAAGTGTGGGAAATAAAAGTGCATATCCAATATATAGTGAAAGTGTAGCAATTGTGTAGCAATTGTGGTGCTTTTTGATTAGCAAATGTGTGGTAACAAGTGTGGGAACAAAAGTGTAGCAAAAGTATAGTCCAATTAGCCAAAATTGCAGTCTATTAGGATTTGTGGTAGTGTTGCTAACTTTTAATTACACCACCACTCCCAGAAATTATAACAAAGTCCAAAAATGCCAAAAATGTGAGTTAGTGGACATCAAAACTTATGCCTCTTGTGCACCATGGCAAATCCAACCAAACAAATGGCCAGGCCTAATACAGGGGAAGAGATGGTATTACACTTTTGTACACTTGCTATTACTACACTTTTGTACACATTTTTGCTACACTCTTACTACACTTTGTTACTACACTTTTACTACATTTGTGCACATTGTTACTACACTTTTGCTACACTTTCATTACATTTTTTGACTATACTTTTGCTACACATTGTTTGCTACTCTTTGCTACACTTTTGACCCCTTTTTTTGCTACACTTTGTTGGCTACACTTTACTACACATTTGTATACACTGTGGCTACACTCTGTTTGCTACACTTTGCTACATTTTTGATCACTTTTTTGCTACACTTTGTTTCCTACACTTTGCTACACATTTGTGTACATTGTGGCTACACTCTGTTTGCTATATATATTTTGCTACACTTTTGACCACTTTTTTACTACACTTTGTTTCCTATACTTTGCTAAACTTTTTGTGTGCATTTTTGGTACACTTTTAGTACACATTTCTCCTACACATTTACTAGCAATTAGTGTAGATTTATTGTGAATACAATTAGCTTGAAAACAAGTCATATAAGTGTGAATAAGTGTGAAAAAGCATGAGTTAAGTTGAGTACCTGGCTTGTTTCATTCTTGGCCAACTTGTCATCTGAGATGCTTGATGCTGGTTTGTTGGGCCAAAAAAGCATGACTAAAGTTGGATAAGTGTGGAATAACCATGGTGTCAATTTTCTGATGGCCTGAAAAGTGATGTCAAGTTCAATGTACAACCACAAGGGAGGAGAGGCATACTTGAGCATAAAGAAGGGATTGAGAACAAGTCTATAAAATTGCTGTATGGTAGGTAACTCTTGTACCTACTGACCCATAGAGAATTAGAATTTGTGTCATGCCACAATGAGACATCATGGCAAGATTGGAACAGTTGATACCACCTTAACAAAAGTCCTTGATAAAGCTGCACAGCCAAAGAAATAAATAGATGGCGCCAATTTTGGACATAATTAGCAAGGGACATACCTTGCTCATCTTGCAGCTCAGTGCTTGAGACATTCCTGAAATACAGGATCTTCTTCTTGAAGGAAGCTCTAAACAGCACGGTGGTAGCAGCATGCTCTTTATCATCTTGCAAGTATGCTTGAAAGGGGAAGAATGGATAACTTTGTGCAAAAGGACAGGGAGAGATTAATAGCACTATAGTTCTAATTATGGCCATGGTTGCAGGATGAGAGTCATTGAGTGTGCCACATGCAAGACTGTTGAAATTTGAATACATACCACATGTTCAACTTCAAGCTCCAATTGTGTTCATGCTGGCAGTGGCTTGGACCTCTGCTTCATGGTCATACCTTTCAAGGACGAAGACTCTGAAGAGTGCATATATATGGCATCTCTTCTAACATAGGGGTAAAATCAATCAGGGATCTCATGTAACAAGGATTATTTACCTGCAATGTTCAAAATGTGCATGTTGTCTTCACATAGGGTCTTCAAGTACCTAGGGCCAGTCATAAGTCTATGACATACTACAAGAACTACCCAGGTATAAGCCATACAACTAGTGGTCTATAGGGTAGCTTGAATCAAACAGGCACTAGGGTACAAGTACATATACTATGATGGGCTATCCTGCCTTTTAACAAATCGTTGCTTCCTCCCAGCTCACCATTATCAAGTTAACACCACCATGCCTATAGCTCTGATTCTTGGTGGGTTCCAGATAGTTTTGTCATTGGAGACATAATTGACACCGATGTCACCACATAGTCTATGGTATTGAGGCTTATGTTTTGAATTCATATTTTGCTTCACTGGCATTTTACTCATGCATGCTTGGTCAATACAGTTGCCACAGCAGAAGATGCCCTCGTTGGCGTGTTTCTTTGTTCTCTGTTGCAGATGTTATGAACAGGCTTCCGGAGGTGAATATTTCTATGCATATGCATAATGTGCATTCTGAATATTTTGTTGTTAGATTTGGCACAATGATCAACAAGCTGGTAAGTGCCCATGTTGATAGAATCATTTTTGGTGAAAGACAAGTGCAGTCTAAATCATGTTCAGTATTAATTTGATGATTCAATTAAGGAGCATATTGCTGACAGCATGACAGTATTTGTGCCATCACATTGTTAATATCAGTAAGCATTTCAGTGTGGTTTGTATGACTATTTGTTGACGATCCTGACTAGATTGCTGCATGGTCAAACACATCCATCTACATCACATTTTACTTTTGTCTTGGCTAATGTACATTCTTTGTTGAGGTCAAATATTCCTTTCTTGATGATCTGCACCACAGTGTACTGCAATTCCCTCCTCACAACTCTGAAGGCATGCAAAGGATTAGAAACTGGGTTTGTTTAATAAAAAGACAATCTCACACATGAGCCCTACTCTATTTTCGTGGTATTAATTGCATATTCTAAGAAAGCGTTAGCTTCTAATGTTGTATGATCACATTAATGCTGAGAGGCTGGGGTTGGGGGGTGGAAGGGGAGAGCATGTCCTAGCTGATGTCATTTACCTGGCTATATGCATGCATTCCAGACCAGGCATCTGTTTTAGAGACCATGGCTGGTATCTTCACAAGACTGACAAGGTTGGAGTTACCCAGTCAGAAGATATTGAAGGCACTTGACAAAAGGGTACACACACAAGCAAGATATACAATAAAATCTTGGTGAATGTATTATAAATATTGAAAGTGAATGAAGATCCTTGACAACAGAAGCTAGGGCTCAAGATGACAATAACCACAGCATGTCCAAAGCTCATCACTGGGTAGGTGCTTTGTCAATTCTAGGACCAACCCAAAGTAGCTGACATCCATACAGGTATTGGTTGCTGTCAGATATTCTGGCCACCTTCACATTTGTTCAGCAACTGCTGGTCATGCTTGCAGCTAAGCAAGACAATTCTGGATATTACAACCTTCTTGTGATGCTCAGCTCAGCCAAGTATTTGTTTTGGTATAAGAAGAGAGTTCTCCATTGTGAGAGTCTGTCTTCATCACTTCAGGATGACGATTGTCATGTTATCAAAGGACCAAGTGATGAGATGATTGCAATCTTCCTCAATCATACTGAGCAAGTGCCTATGATCTAAGAGTGCTCGTGTGATGAGTGCATATAAATCAGTGAATTGGATTCATTTAGTAAATGTTGAGCCTTCTCCAGCCAATATCTTTCAACTTGCTCCTGTTGTCCAGCAATTCCATGAGCCTGTGCTTTAGGCTCTCATCAACTGTATCCATTTCTCACATTCTCAATTGTGGGGCTTGGAAATTCTGAAGCTTTTGCATGACTGGTAAGTGATGCTTCTATTGCCTTTTCCTTGATCATTTGATCAATACAGTTTGGCAGGCCTCTGGTCCTGGCCAAAAGTTCCATTGCAGTTTCAGGATCAACAAACAGGCAGTATACTTTTGACAGCACTGTATATGCACTAAGTCACTCTGATTCATCTTGAGAATGTGGGAGATCATCTGAGCAAGAAAGACCTACAGTGACTAACAGTGGCTATCGTCCAGTGTGATACAATGCAAAAGCTGTGCATATCACAGGATCTCATAGTTGATGTCCATAAAGGCATGGTCTTGCACTAATGAAGGATTTTCTTGCTTCCACAGCAATCTGGGAGTTCATTGCAGCATTATTCGACCCTATTGATGCCAAGGGCCAGATATTAATATCCATCAATTTTCATTGAGTGGAAATGACAACAAAGTTGCTTTCATCAGGTTGATTCGATGAAGTGAGTGGTGCTTCTGTTTTCTTAGGCCTGGAAAGGAAATCTCATACTGTTTTTAGAAGCTGAGGCATGTACAACCATGGGTGAAATTCATGGGTGCCAAAGAGCTACTTGCTATGAGTGATCTTATCCAAGCTAACTTTGGACAATAAAGTGTGATGGCTTGTGACATATTAGAGGACATGCTTAACACACTTCAATGTAGGATGCCCCAAGGTTACATTCTGAAAATCCCAGTGCAAAAGCTTCTAAAATTGTCGGTGGCGCTTTCTGGGTCTGCTCTGGTTGAGGACATGCTCTTGGGGGCACTTGCATCTCAGCTTCTTGCAAGTGCTGGGCTGGATGGACAGATTTCTTTCACCAAAGGACAACCCCTTTCTATTACAGACTATATTATTTTTTCCTTTATTTCTACTATTTTTCCCGATTTTATACATTGACTTTTGCATTTAGCTCCTATCTTTTACCCCTATAACCTGAACCTGCCAAATGCTCAAGTCCATGCAGAGATCTAGATCCATCAACCTCATGCCATCCTTATGCCATTCACCATGACTCATCCAAGGTCTAGATCACCTCATACTTACCTGCAAGATCACACATGTTTGCTCCATGCCTTTATCTATGACTTGTTCACCTCATGTACTCCTCATGCTATACTTCTCTTCCATTCCATGGCTATACTGATGCATATGTTATCCTCATGTCTGCCTCACCGATCACACATGTAGCATAGCATATTGTTAGATCTAGTGTATACAAGTGTAAACCCCTAGACAGTATATAAAGGCCCAAGTTGCCACCAGAGGACCTCAGTCTTGTCCTTTTGGTCTTTTCCCCAGTCTTACTGGTTGACTACAGCAGCTACTTGATTCACCCTACTTGTTATTTCTTGACTGTTGCTTGTACCTTCCAGTAAAATCAGGTCGTTTCACTTTCCACCATCCTATCAAGAACTAATCCATCACATACAAGCTATCTTCAGTTCTTCCTGTTGAATTTGAATTCTCAAATGCTTGAGAAGGAAACCTGGACTGACTCCATGGCAGGCATCATGTCACTTTGTTGCACCTGAACCTAACTTCTATACAAACATGCTTAACTTGGCTGAACAACAAATGACAGACTCAATTTGATATCCATATGCTTGTGGCTTGCCCTGGTCCTCATGGCCCTCCTTGACTATACTGCATTAACAAGTGGGGACCTATCTCAGGTAAATGACTACATTCTTGAGGGCTTATTGAATCAGCTTTTTCTGGGTGAGCAGTGTCACGGCTCTAGCCCTGCTTGGCATTTCAAGTATATACACAAGATCCTAGAGCTTTCAGGCACTAGGAGTACTTGACTCATGTTTGTGTTGCATGAGCACATACAGGTCATTCCTATGATGAATTGTTTGACACCTTTCTGGTGACACTGCCAGTTTGGAGGGCTCGAGTATGGCCCTGGAGAATCTCAGTGGGTGATCAAGAACTTCTTTTGCTCATCAATCATTCCTGACTGAATGATAAAAGTAGAACATGTTACAACACAGCAAAAGATGCTCAAATTGCATCTGGTGGAGCTATTGTCAATCACCCTGGTTCAATGCACCACCTCCCAGATGCAAACATGCTTGATCTCACTGTGGTATTGGCAAACAAAATATCACTCAAGGTGAGCCAGAGCATATACTATGCCCAAACACCATCTCTCATCACCTCAATCACTGCACTTTCAGCCTATCACCATCAACCGACTCCTGCCTGCCCTGAAGAAGCCTAGCACTATATATAGTCATTGCTTCTTTTATGTAAATCACTAACCTTGATATACACAAATCACCATGTAGATCGTTCCTCATCAGGACTCCACTCAACTTCACATCTCATCACTAAGATCTAGAAGTCATTGTATCACTGTGCTTGCTATTTGCCATTGTCGCAAGCACTATCCTCTGCATTCTGGCTCTCAGTCGGATATGCCCTCTCTAGAGCATGGTTAGCTCACCACTTGTCCAATTAGCATTGTGCCCCCACAAGTTTGGGACTTTGGCACATAGGCCCACTATTCAGAGGAGTAGGAGAAAGCCTTCTTTCAGCTTATCTGAGATACACCCTCAGGACCATACAATTGGGAAACTAGGAAGGTACTGGAGTAGATCAAGAAGGGTTATATGGTCATGTATCAACAGGTTATGCAGGTTGCATAACACTCTCACTCTCAGTCAGGCCCACCTTCTTTAAGAGCATGGTTATGTAGCTCACTGCTTGTCTAAGTAGCATTGTGCCCCCATGAGTTTGGGACTTTGGCACATTGACCACTACTCAGAGGAGTAGGAGGAAAGTCTTTCTTCAGCATATTAGAGATACACCCTTTGATCCCAAACTATCACAGGAAATTAGGAAGGTATCTAGATCAAAAAGAGTTACATGGTCATGTGTCAATGGATTACACAGGTTGCATAACACTTCCTCACTTGTAACATTACCCTCCTTATATGCCTGAGGTTTCATTTCAGGAACTTCTATCTCCATCATTCTCCATATAGTCAGTGAGGTCCCATGCTAAGTCATAGCCCAGATCAATGTTGGTGCATTATTGGGGGCTGTGACCACATTCTTCACAACTGATGCAATGTTATTCGGGACAATAATATTGTGGATGTCCAGGGCTATCCATGTGACAGAAAAGGCAACTGTAGTAGGAGCAGTTTCTACATACATGTCTTGTGGAGTTGCATTTAAAACATTACATAGGTACCATGGCTCTTTTAAATAAAGTGTCATGGGTGGTGGAGGAGGCATCCATAGTATGGATATCACCATCTATTGCATGGATACCATTTGGGAGAGTAGGGATCATGGATTCCACAAGAAAAATGGAGGAAAGAGGAGGGCTCCTCAGTGTAGGATGTCCTAGTAGAGAGGGAGTATGGGTATGGGCAGTTGGGATGGGCAGACTATTGGTGAATACCATGGTGTGTTGTCTGTGGATGCATCTGGAAGGTCTGGAAATGGCAAGGGTTGTGGTGGTTGGTATGGTGGAGGGTTCTCTAATGGAAGAGGTGGGGGTCTTATTGAAAGGTGGGTCAATGAGGATTGTATCAGAAGTTGATGGACCCCAATTGAGTTGTTCTTGGAGTGTCCTGATGAGCTTTGTTAATGCCTGTACCTCAGTTGAGATTTTCAGCAGTGGGGCAGGAACAGATTATGGTAGGGGTTGCTCTATGAGAGCAGAGATATCTAGGAATGGTGGGATTGGGGAACAAGAAGGTGTTTCTTTGCTCCTCTGACATTGTCCTAAGGATGGGTTGGATGGTGCACTCGAAGTGATGTCTGGATAGAAGAGTGACACGTAGGTCAAAGCCTTTGATGTAGAGAAGGTCAAGAATATATTCCCAAACCTCAAGGAGAGTGGTGGTGATGTCAGCAAGTACAATGATCTGTGGAGTATCTCAGGAATTGCCTGAGATGAGTTTCCAGAGAGGGGAACCTGCCAAGTTCCAGGAGATCCTGGTGACCAGGGATTGAATTCAGGTATAGGCCTGAAATATATGGACAAGTTGGACAAGGGAGTTATCTGAGGAGAAGGAGTTACATTCCAAGGCTCAAAGAGTCTTAGCATTCTTGAGAAGAAAGACATATAGCAGGCAATGAGAGATGAGGGGGAGTTGGCTGAGATGGCAAGTGAGGAAAGAAAATGACATCTATCAGAGTAGTGATAGGGACAGCCATTGATCCTGCAGAAATACTGGTGTTGGTTGGTATGGATGGGTATGTCAAGGTCTGGATAGCAGACTTGTAGATGAACTTGTGTAAAGGTGGCTTGGATGTGAGAGATTGTAATCAGGAGTGGGAAAAGATCTTGGGGCATAGAAACTCCATCAGAGTTTATGTTGTCTTTTATACTCCTTAAGTACTGCCTTAGCATTGCCTAGGTTAGACTTCAATTTCCAAGTCCACTCTGTGGCAGTGTATCCTTTCCAGTGCACAGGGTATCACCTCCTTCCCAAGATTCCCTGATGATTAATAATGCTGTCCACTTCATATTCTTCCTCTACTCCAACTAGTTCCAGTAGTGGGTGTGTGAAGTTGAATCTATGTTCTATGGTTTCCCAATATAGAGAAAGTAGGGATGTGTGGAACATATTGTGGATCTTCCATTGGGCAGATAGTTTTAGCCAGTAAGCAATGGAGAACTCTACTTGGGTGATCTTGAAGGCTGGTCTGTTTGGGAGATAGGTTTCAAGAGGGAACCTATAGTTTCAGGTTTTGTGCTTCTAACCAGACCTTTTCTCCAGTTTTTCATGATTTGAAGTGAGAAAGAGTTCTCTCCTTCATTTTCTGCTGGGTGATCTTGTGCACTGCCTTGGCCTTCCTTCATGCATCTTCTAAGAAGGTCATTCTTTGTTCTAATATGAGAAGGAAGATTCTTCTGAGAGAGGGGTAAGATTATGGTTTGTATTTCAACATGAGACTGAATGGGGATTTTCCTGTGATGAAATGATTTGCCAAGTTATGTGTGAATTCAGCCATTGATAGTAAAGTCAGCCATTGATGGGGTTGTCCATCACAGGAGATCCACAGGTAGGTTTCCAGTTCCTGATTGTAGTGTTTCATTTCTCCATTGGTTTGAGGATGATAGGTAGTGGACAATGCTACTTTGTGCTAGAGGAGTCTGGAAAGTTCTTGAGCAAATGCAAATGCAAATTGTGGACCTCAGTCAGAGATCAGTTTATCGTGTAATCCAAAATGTTTGAAAACATAATTGAAGAAGAGACAAGCTATACCAGCCATGTCTACCATTTTTGTGCAAGGGGTGAGAATTACCACCTTACTAAGCCCATGGTCAATCATGACCATGACTGAATAGAAGCCTCCAACAGAGGGTAGGTCAATGATTAATTCGATCAACAGGATTTGGAATGGATGGGTTCCTTGGAAGGCAAGTGGTGTTATAGGTGGAACAGTCAGATAGGTCATGACTTTATTAACCTGGCATATTGTTATGTGAAGCATACCAACAGAGGACTTGATACTGATTAACAGGCTTGGGCGATGCTCACATAGAGACCAACATTCAAGATGTTAACTTTCACAGGAGGTTGAGCTAAAGGTTGAGACTTAATATATGCTATGATTGCATAGACCAAGAGTAAAGAGTACATGTGGAGATGACCTCATATTAATACTTAGAGGAGAGGTGCATGGACCAGCGTGAAGAAAGACAAAAAGGGAAAGGAAAGGAACATGACAGAATCTGATGGAATAATAAGATGTCATTGGAATGCGAGAGAATTCAATGGAAGAAAAGGATCATGTGTCATTATGAAAGAAATGGCATAGAAGAGATTAGTCTGATTAGAGGAGTAAGAGAAGAATGGTGTTCAGATTAACTAAAAGGATGAAGCTAATATTGAAGACCAAGGTATATCTCTATGTTCATGCATAGGAAAAGTAAGAGAAAAGGAGAATTCATGGATGAAGTAGGAAAATTGTAACAGACGGGACCAGGTGACCAGCTGCCTCTCATGACACACTGTCTATTAGTTATCCAGACCATGATCGTACACCTGGACCTATGCATGTTACTCATGATGCCCCTCTATCCAATCAGAAGAATGGAGGCCAAGAGTAAGCCCTCTTTCTTCCCCTCCTAGTATGTATTTCAGCTGCCTCCTTGCAACATGGTCTAACCTGGACTTTAGCCAAACTTGTACACTTGCCCTCTCACTGCCCCACCAAACCTGGAAGGAGAAGACCCACTGGTGGATCCTTCAGTTGGTACACCGACACTGACCTGAGGTATAATCTTCTATCAATTATAACCAAGTGGGACTAAGTTATTATATTGTGTTTTTCAGATGGGGTGTATGGTGCCACCCCTCCTCTTGTGATAGATGGCCAACTCTGACAACAAGATGACCACCCAATGCCACCAGGTCCAGTAAGTAATGCCAGATGTCTTGAGTAGCATTAAATTGACAAAAGTACCCCTTATAAACATTCTCAGACAGCAACAACAATGTTAACAATAGAAATACCGGCTCATACATCTTGCAATAGTAGATCAGCAATATGAATTAATGAAGTATATGAGTGGCCTCAATGACTGGCTCGCAAGAGACATGCAAGATTGGCAAATTGAGTTGCAGGCTGTCACTGCTTGCATTGATCAACTGAGGCCCGATTTGGGCCCCATGCCATACAAGGGCAAGCACAAGAGGGCCTGTCATGGCCATTCAAAGTCCCATTGGAATACCTGCAACTGCCATACGACAGTTGTTATGGTTGACCAAGGGGGGTACCAATTTTCCCTAAGCACAGACATTTCAACCTTGTCCCTATGGGACGACCTCCTCTTTGACATGGGGGAATACTTCCCAAACACCCCATTGACCCCCAACTCTGAAGGTGATGCCTTCTGAAAGTCTGACCATCAACACTGCCATCAAGGCTGCACAAGGCAGTGAACACTATATTTAGGCTATGTCTCATTTCTCTCTATTTCACATCCTATTGTATTTTATAATGGATAGCATCTCCTTGGCTGTATTCTCTCATACACTGCCTCATAGTTCCTATTCATCCTGATTCCATCTAAGATCCAATCTCTCTTTTCTATTTAGTATTTATATCTAACCGGCCCTGAAGCCTTCTCACACCATAAATAGCAATGCTTCTTTCATGTAATCTTCCAACCTTGATATACACAATTCACCGTATAAAGTCCAACTCTATCAAAGTTCCACCTTGCTTCGATCTCGCTCAGATCTGGAAGCCATCTCTTCACTCATCTTACTATTTGCAGTGATAGTAAGCTTGGTACTTTGTACCATCACTCTTAGTAGGGCTCGCCCTCTATAAGCACGGTCAGCTTGCCATTTGTCCAAGAAGCATCGGCCCACATTCAGGTTTCTGCACAGTGAGCTACATCTGCAGAGTAGCAACAAAGCCTTCTCTTGGCATATCGGAGTCGATGCCTTCTAGATCACACAATTGGGAAACTGGAAAGGTGCCGGTTGTAGATTAAGAAGGATTGCATGGTCAAGTGTCAATAGTTACGCAGGTTGCATAACAATAGTTGAGCCACCATTCAATGACCATGTTTGCATATCCCCTACTATATGTGCATTCCCTCCTCTCTCGACTAGTGGATCATGTTGGTATAGTCTGGAAAGATATCATATGCATACTCATGAATTCAGAGCTTTGCCTTTTCTAAATCCTTCTTATCTTACATGCTGATGACCCAGGTATTCCGATGATGATCCATATTCTCAGCCCCACTCACCAGATAGAGACTACCATGGGTAATACCATATCCCTGAAGGATGATGACAGATACCGATATTGTCACCCATACTCTGAGTTCTTCTAGTAATCACTGGATATGGCAGATACTGTAATTCAGAGGATTCAGATGATCCAATCTAAATTGGGTCAAGGCTATACAATGTCAAATACAAGTTAGTAAGCACATTATAAGGTTGACTTTCAGCTGTTTGTCTTCTTTCAACCCATTTATATTTGGTGTGGTCATCTTCTATTGACACCGTCTTCCTTTCAATCATCCCAATATCCTTGCAATGCAGGATCTCCCCAATGGTGGGTAATTAATAAACAATGATTCCTTTGCCATTGACACACCCTCTAGTCTAAGCATAAATTTAAAATCTCTGTGGTGTCAGACTGTCAAGGTTGAGTGGCAGCTCACAAAGACATGAAAAGTGAGTTTTTTTGACTTTATCCATTATTGTTAACACCACTCTGAATCTTCAATGAGCAGGGTTATAATTTAGCATCTCGAGAACTTGAGTTAGCACCTTTGCCATCTGCAGAACCTCATTGTTAACATTCCCTGTCCAGGTCTCTCCCTCCATCAATCTATTGTTCATCAGTCCCTGAACCATCCCCACTCTCCATGCTATCCCATGTCTCACTTCAGACCTTTGTCACTCTCAACTTCTGCCTTTCATAAGTGAGTGGAACCACAAAAGTGGACCCCTGGACTGACAATGACCTAATACCTGTTAGTGGGGTTATTACTCTATCTCATTCTGTTTCTTTTCCAGTCAACCACTTGTCATTCTGTCCCCAAACCATACCTTCTCTGAATTGTCCTTGTGGGCCTGTCACTGTCATTATAAAGTAAGTCCATTAACCCATGTTTCCTCTATGTCTTGCTGATTCTAAATCACATCTCACCCTTTCTAATAGATTGGTCACTCCTTCAGTATCACAATAGGCATTCTGGGCCAATGATTCGGGTCACCACAACTAGTAGAGAAGCAAATTGGATATCAATGGAGGGTTTAGGTACTGGTATTATAGTGTAATTGTTGATTTAGAGAATTTTGAACCTATTTGGATTACCTTTCAATTGCTACCAATGTCCCAATGGTTTGAAAGACTTGATGCTGTGTAAGTGACTTGGAATTAATCTCTGGACCTTGAGAGTGATTGGAAGGCTTGGAATAGGGGAGTCATCCCTTTTTGGTTTCCATGCCAGTGCTTACATTGGAATGGGCTTGGAACCTGATTGGAAGGCTTGGAATAGGGGATCAACTCCCGGAGTGGATAATTGTTCTTGACTGTGTATTCATTCAGATAACAGTAATCCTATACCATTCATTTTCGTCTATTTTTCTTAGGTACAAAAAACACAGGTGATGTTTGTTCTGACTTGGAAGGTCTGATATAACCTTTGGCTGGCTGGTCATCTATGAAATCAGATACTTCCTTCTGTTCTTCAGGTGAAAGGGGTATCAAGCAGCCTTTCTTCAGCTTGAATGTATCTTTGAGATCTATAGCATGATCCCAAGGTTTTCATATAGGCATTTGTCCTGATGCTTTCTTCGAGAAAACTTTCAGATATCTATGATACTGTTTTGGAATAAGATTTTCTGGCTTCAGATCTTTCTTCTGACTAGATTTGTTTTGTTTTGTAGTGAAGATATGTGCTAGGGTTTTGTGTTCATCAGCTTTGAGCCAGCATGCGAAAGGGGGCTTTTCTTTTAGGGTTTGACATGTCCAGGGGCATTGAGTGATTTTGACTTTTCCAGAAGTCCAATTAATTTCAGGGTTGTGCTTGATAAGCCATGTGTGTTATAATATGAATATTTTCAAACTTTCATACTTTACTTATTTCTACTTATAAAAATCACATGACCACAACACGTGATCGTGAGAACCATTACGTAATCAATCACATGACAAAGTCTAGAACCTAATCACGTGACTAACCTCATGTTATTAATTACCACTCCTTTCACACTTTATCTATTTTCCACATTCATTTCCATTCTCTTGCTCTCAGGAACGCTTCTATCATCTACCTTACTATAGTAATTAGTCACACGCACTGCCTGGTCCGTGCATCACTCTGTAACATATAAAAGCTAGGAAGTTTGACAACTGGTACCCCAGTCGAATCCACTTTGTTCACTGGCTAAAGTCATTGCTTCGGTCTCTGATCATCATAGGCTGCTCTTGAATAGACTAGACCCACATACCCTCATTCCCAACTTTGAGCCAGTAGTCATGTATACTGCAAGATAGACCTGAGCCTTGTGGATCTTGTTTAGGATCATAACAATGTGTATCCAAGAATCATCTGATTTTTTCCTAAATTGGTTACTTTTGCTGTGACCTGTTCACAATGATCCTGATACTGTATAATGATCTCGGCACAATATGTGATTGATCCAACAGTACTATATGTTCCATCAACATTATACATGGGTATTGGATTCTCTAGAGCTATGAGAGGAAGTTTAATCCTCTGTGCGTAGGACTTGTCAATATAGATAGCATTAGCTCCACTGTCTAAGAGAGCTTTCATCTTCATGAATGCATGTCAGTGTCAAGTAGGAGCAATTTCCACTAATAGAGTTATATTGCGATTATTTAAGGAGCAAATGCAAGCACTGTCTGAGATTGAAGAAGAGTGGTAAGCAGAATTAAGTACTGGTTTGAAGCCCCAGCTGAGCTTCAAATCAATTGAAGACTCCACTTGGCTATGGTAATTTAGGCTAGATGGATTACAAGATATGGATTTGTTAGTAGCAACTTGAACACCCAAATTGTTCAAGCTGCTCTGGCTTTTCCCTTTCCATTAGTAGGTTCTTTGTCAAGAGTGCAGATTTTCCTAAGCTTGGAGCAATTCTTCTTATGGTCTTCTCTAGACCATTTGCATTCCTGACATTTGGTTGAGGGTTTTTTACGAGCTTTACTCCTATGTCCTGTTTCACCACAGTTAAAGCATCCTGTAAACCTCTTTTTAGGTTTCTTTTCGAATGCATCTATCTCATGTTCCTGATCTTTTTCATCAGACCATGAAGTGTGAATATTGTCAACATCCATTGCATTAGGATAGCAAGATGGTTTGGACTGATACAAGGAGTTTCCTGAAGGAAGTCCTGATTCTTTCTTTCAGAGAAAACTCATGGTTTCTATGAGTTCTCCTGCATCTTTGACCGCAGCAAGGTATGTGCCTATATCTATATGGCTTCATTTACCTGCTTTGATCACCTGGTCTCTGATTTCAGGAATGACATTCTGTTCAAGAATATTTACTCCATGAGTATTTCCGATATTAGCTTCCTTGTAGAGTTTTTGGAACTGATCTATCCAGTTGCATGTGCACATGCTTCCTTGTTTGAGCTTCCAGAGCTTCTCTAGAGCCCAATTTGGTTTGGCTGTGGGACGAAACTGTTTCTGGATTTTGTCGACTAGTTCACCCCATGTATATGCTGGTCTTCTTTCAGTTGTGGAGTGGCAAAGTTTCCTGCATGTGGTGCTGTCATTTGAGATAAAACAGTGACTACTGCCTTATAGAATCTAGGTGGAATAGTTTCCGGGTTGATAGCAATATAGGTTTTCATTTTCAACCACCAATTCCTGAACTTGTTGATCTCTCCTTTAAATTCACCAGGATCGGAGAAGATCTCTACTTTCTTCGATGCTTTTGATGAGGTTGTTCTTGGTGTGGCTGCAATTTGTGCCTGTGCCTGTGCTAGGTCATTTTCTAGGTTTGCACTATGGTTTACTAGTAGGCCAAACTGAGCAGCTACTAATGCTATCTGTGCATTGTGATCATGGCAGGTGTAAAGGTCTTGCAAAAAAACATTCAAGTTGAAGTTGCATGGGTTAAAGGACAACATGATGAGAGAGAGTCCTTACTAGATTAGATTACAAGCAAGCGAAATGAACAAGAGAACTAATACTAGATTGATCTATTAAAGATCTAGTCTAGGAATCTTGGTTGTGAAGTCAATCTCCCAAGTAACTGCTGGTGGTGGTGAAGCAGCAGCAGTTGCTTCGTTGAAAGTGTTAGCTTTGATAGAGGCACTAGGACCAGTTTGGTATTCCTGTCCTTGTTCTCTAGCAAAGATGGATTGAAAGTGAGAATAGAAAAATCAACTAGTGATTTGTTGGAGTTGTTGTGATGACATGTGAGTGGAGATCCAATCAATCCACTCAGGTGTGTTGTGGTTCAGTTGCTCAATTTCAAGGGATTGAGCTTTCCAACCGTTCTCTTGGTTTAGGTCTGCCCAAGGATCTTCTTTGTCCTTAGGAGCCTTTTCCTTCTTGTCAATGTTCCAGGTGACTGTTGGATCACCAATGGTAATAGAGTAATACTTTGGATTGCGAGAAATGTCGATAGCTAGGGGATGGTTCTTTGGCACTGATTTCTGAATACAATAGACAAGTATAGCAATCAAGGTGCTGTAAATATACAAGAATGCGATGAGGAACTGGTTCATAAAAGTTTATGAACAGTGTGAGTGTTTTGTCATGTTGAATAATGAGCTTTCATCAAGATTGAGTGATAGGAAGAGTTGGGACAATAGAGTTTACCCGATTTCTGTTTAGTGAGATTGGTAACATGAGATTGGAAATGCTTCTTTTGATCCATTGTCAACTTTTGATGTTGATTTACACAATCCATGCTTATTGAAGAACTATTCCCAAGTTGGTTTCCGAATATGTCTCTGATTTGACATAAGGCGGAGGTATGGAAGGTCTATTTGGAATAGGAATAGGACAAGGATGAAACCTGGCTACTCTGCGTACTATCAGTATGAGCCTGCTAGTGGCATGTGTAATCCATATGGTAGCATGTAGGTAAGGTGAGTTTTGCCTTCAGTTGAAGAGTAGGAAGAGAAGGTAGATATAGAGGAGGAAGTAGGCCTCTATGCCACCAAGGTGGAATGTGATGAAGGATATGATCAGGCCTTCCTCATTCCTAATTTCTCTCCTAAAGTAGTAGTCTCTTCTTGATACATCTACAGGCCTTGTGAACCTGTTCTCTAATCTTTGCAATGTGCTCCTGTTATTGTGGCTGCTATATGCCCAGTTGTATTCCCTCTCTAATAATACGTGAGACATCTGATGGTATGAAGATTCAATGTAAAGTGAATCGATAGACTTGATAAGTGTATCATCATTTCTCATTCCGGGGTAGAGGATGGCATTGGGGGATGGTCCATGATAATTAATGACTGGCCTCCAGTCAACGGGTCTCTCAAGAGGGGTTGGCAACCTGATTGGTGTTGCTGGATGATACACTGACTCACTTCGCCTGTAGGGGGAGAAGCGAGGGGCTGGACTGTGTGTTCTATATGATGAGAGCCTACTGGTGGCTCGACTAGGAATTTGGTCTCTACTAGGGTACCGAGTACTATGGTTGCGGATGCTCTCCGACTTCACTAATGTCTCCATGTCTTCATCAAACTGAAGGGGGACGTAAGGAGTCTCTTCGCATTTGATTGGCACTGAGTAATATCAAGGGTTCAGTGATCAAGTCAAGGTGCGAACTGTGTGAGATCCTACTGTTGGTGACTGTGAACTAGATGGGTCATTAACTAGAGTGGGTGGTTGAACAATACAAGCTAATTCAAGAACTTGAGGTAAGCCTTGTCCTAATGAAACAACCTGGCCTTATTGGAAGGCAACAAGTTCAATCAAGAGATAACAAGCAAGGGTGAATCAAGTAGCTCCTTATAGTCAACCAGTAAGACTGGGGAAAAGACCAAGAGGACAAGACTGAGGTCCTCTGGTGGCAACTTGAGCCTTCATATACTGTCTAGGGGTTTACACTTGTGTACACTAGATCTAACAATATGCTATGCTACATGCATGATTGGTGAGGTGAACATGAGGGGAACATGTGTATCAGTATAGCCATGGATTGGAAGAGAAGTATAGCATAAGGAGTACATGAGTCAAAGAAGTCATAGATAAAGGCATGAGGTGAACATGTGTTTGTCTAGACTAACATGTGTGATCCTACAGGCAAGCATGAGGTGATCTAGACCTTGGATGAGTTATGGTAAATGGCATGAGGATGGCATGAGGCTGATGGGTCTAGATCTCTGCATGAACTTGAGCATTTGGCAGGTTTGGGTTTTAGGGGTAAAAGATAGGGGCTAAATGCAAAAGTTAATGTATAAAATGAGAAAAAATAGTAAAAAAAAAGAAAAAAAAAAGAATCTGGTCTGTAACAATGTGTGAACTTGCAATGCCACTTACTGCTGATATCCACACGAGATACCTTTGGGGTAGGCATCCTGTTTGCATTGGAAAGGATTTGGAATAACAGCTCTGTAGTTGTGATCAATGCATAGTGATTACCACAGCCCAGTTCATAGGTGCACCAAAAGGGTATGATGGACGGTTTCCTGGTCACATTGTTTAGATATTGGAGTTCAGTTTGTAAGAACATATTCACTTGGCTTAGTGGTTACTCACATTGGTTATGTTTGGCTTTTATCTTGGACTGCAATGCAAAGAGTGTTTGGAACAAATCACTAGAATATCTGACCATCTTAGAAGAACAGTCAAGATCCAACTCATTAAGTGCAATGAATTCGAATTGTGCCCTTGCCTTCTGTAAGGCAGTAATGTCAAGCTATTAACTGCGTACACCAGTCATAGATAGATTGAAGTAAAAACCAATATGCCCGAATTGACCACTTCGATCAATTTTGGCAGGAAACTTGATGCATATGGGTTCATCATTACCCTTGACCCAATATTTCACATTGTTCTACATCAAGTTGCATAGTGGCCTTGGGTTGTTTTCAGTAGCAATAGTGTCAACTAAATCCAAGGTGAGAGCAAGCAGATCATCTGCAACATGGAGGAGTGAAGCTCAAAGGAGGAAGAACATGGGGCACTTAAGGCTAGGTCATTTTCTTCATGAGGTAAACCCTCAGAAGGCAATGAGAAATGAGAGGGCAGAGTACAAGAGGAATGGACCAAAGCAGGAAATGGTGGAGGTGTATATGTTGTAGACATGGCAGAAAATTTCTTAAGTTGAAACAGATGAGATACAAAAAGGTGAAGGTCAAGTGGAAATGAAAATGGGAATAGTTATGCTTGAAGAACTTATATACATTTCAATGGGACCCAGAACCCCCCCATGGGATGTTTACATCAAATTACATAAATAAATAAATGAACTGTCATTGTTACACAAACACTCACTTTTGCTTCTCAAGCTTTATCAGTCTTCTAACATGTAAATGTAAACATGTGCTCTTCTCTGGTTGAAAGTTGTCAATGTACACAGACTGGAATTGGAGCTACTCTGCACCTGTGTAGGTTCCATGTAGGGTTCACCATCATTGACACAACTATCATAATTCCAGATATTATGTTCTGTATATATTTGGATTGAAAAGTGATGTTTGCCCAGCTAAACAATTGCTTTGAGTGCATAGAGTGCTCCATTTCTATGGACTGTTGGGACTATAATAAGTTTGTTTTGGATGACTGAAATTAAGAGAACAATCTGAATAAAGAGAATAGGTGGTGCTGATCTCACGCAAATCTGTTCTGTTATGATATTTTTGCATGGTGAAGACAAATGTTCTTCTGATGATGTGAACATCCTGTGTATTCCATATTTGTGTGCCCATTGGTGCAACCCATCCTGCAATGTAATCCTTAGGGGTCAAGGATTTGTGATATTATTGCTTCAATTTAGAGATGTATATTTACAAGAGAATTCACTATTTTCGTCATTCTGAGAAGCTTCCTCTATATGAACCATACATTCTTTGTTTGTGCACAATGCCTGTATTGAGATTGTCCAAGTAGACAGCAAAAAAATCCTATCAAGTATATCCATGACATTCACCCTGATCTGCCTGGTACAAAGGAAGCTCAATGAATCTTGTGAGCTGAGCATATCATGAAACTCATCCCAACATATGTTGAATAAATCTGAAAAATACATATTGACATCATTCATTAGTATATGATTATACAAATCAAAAGGAACCACAGTGACTTCACTAGCAAATACCCAATAATATTTCTATATTTCAGTTCTATCCTGGTACATATATAAAAAAGCCATGAATATGCTGTTGTATGTGCATGACCAATGAACAGAAGCTCATCTACAACAAACCATTGGTGGCAATGGGGTTAAGAAAGAATCAACTAACCTTAGTTTGGGAGAGTCATCAATTGCCAATAGTGAAGGGCAATGCTGCTTTGTATGGTTCTGAGGGGTTATAGTTTCACAATCAGTGTTATGCTGTGGAATCTCCATGGCTGATGAAGCAGGCCCTACCACATCCTTATATTTTCTCTTGTTGTTGCACCCACTTCTCAAGGGTGATGAATAACCTGTTTTATTGTCAAACTTCATTTTCAAGTTATCGATTCCACCTTGCTCAGCCTCTGGATCAGGTACTGTGATCTCATTTCCAGGACATAAATCATACCATTTGTATATATTGTGTTTTAAAGCCTCAAATTGTCAAATCTCAGCAAGTAAGTCTGATGGTAGTGCCTTATTGAGTTGCTGAAGAGTAACAGACTGCAACAAGAACAGACTGTCTTATATCTGAGCCTTTGAAGCAGCAATATAAGCAGCAAAACTGCCTTCCAAAAGATCCACCAATACCTTTTTCAGTGTTTTTCCTTGTGTGGAATGGCCTGTAATGGCAAAGGCAGACTATATGGAAAGCTGAAGTTGAATAATTTCAATTTTCTCCTCAGAGCTGTTAGTTTGTTTTAAAAAGGTTATAAAGGACCATTTGTTGGGAGTAATCACAAAGTATTTTGGAGGAAGGCCTGATAACTCAACTTTACTCTGCAGGAACTCAACATAAACACCATTGGCATAAATTAGACCAACAGGGCATTTACTTATGAATACTTTGTGTATAAATCCCTGTGACCCATTCATAATCCTAACATTGGTTGACAGATTTTGAAGCCATAGGATAACAGGCATGCCAGTATAGAGGGCAATGAAGGCAGGAAGAGATTGTTGCATGAAAGTAATGTTGAGGTTGAGCAGGTGGTGCCACTCTTGCACCATGAGAGATCAATGGGAACATTTATCCACTGAGAAATACTTCACTAAGCCATCAGGATTAGACAATCCTGCCTTCTCATGATTCAGGATTTCACACAAACAGTTGGTCATCACAATAGCTGCAGTGTCAAGGCTATCAGTTAAAGCCATGTCTATTCCATTATCCTTCAAGTGAAATTTAATCACTCAGGTGTTAAATAAATCCATGTCTTCTAAGGTATATCCACAAGTGTGCAGATGTCAGACAGCAGTATCATACTCAGGATAATGCTTCATTCATTGCTATTCAATAAAGTTGATGGCTACATTTACATTCTTCCATGCCAAACACCCAAGGCACTTTCTAATCTCTTTGTCAGTGGTTCCAGCATATGGCAATATGGATGTATAGAGTGGTGTGCTGCCAACAGGTGGATATTGGAAGAAATCACCAGCAAAAATAACAGCCATACCTCCAAATTATATATATATTCAGCTTTTCTTCTGCAAAGTGTAAAGCATGATCAATGTTGGCTAGCAGTTCAAGGCCAAGCAATGATGTCTCATTCAGCAAGATGTACTCCATGTTTTTCCACTCAGCATGGAATCTTATCCATTCCTTGATGAAAATCAAGACTGTGTAGTCCTTGGAACTTTTGCTGGATAATATATTTCTCTTGCCCTTTTGATTTGACTTTATCTTAATCTTTAATACTTTGTAAACAGTCATGCCATCTATCAATATTGCTGCAGACCCAGTTGGAGCTAAAAAACAAATCAGGTGACCACATCCATAGTGCTGCATCAAGTGCTGAATAGCCTTTACAATATGTGTTTTGCCAGTACTTCCTGGACCAGTCATCAACATTAACAACTGTTCACTCTCTTTTGACTGCTTTCTCATGTATATTCAAACAAAATAATCTATTATAATTTGAAAAGCAAATGACTGTTTTTCATTTGGATGACTCTCCTTTTTGATGTTATCTATTACATTATCTGTTTCTAGGAACAAGCCAGAGTCAGAAATCCTGCCAACAGATTGAATGACATACAAGGCTTCAGTCAGTGCCATGGGTCACTTCAGAGAAGAGCTATTTGACTTAGTAAAGTTTATTGTATCATTGACTTCAGTCTCTCTTACTGACTGATATATTTTTATATGACAATCAGAATTCAAAGCATTTTGCCATGCTATTGCTATTGAGCATTCTTGATCTGCAAGTTCAGCTTTCCAAAGTTCCCACTATTGTTGTGAGAAATCAGGTAAGTTCAATTCATATGCTTGTACATCCAGTTCCTTGGGTAATAATGATGTGAATGTAAAGTTATTGACCCCTGCTGATGATATCCATTTCACCTCCTTCAATAGAAAAATCATTTAATGAAGGTTGAAATCTTCTTGATTATATGACTGTTGATTTAGAGTGCATCACAACTTGTCCAATTTATCATCCATAGAAATTGATAGACATTGTCATTGCCCTGTTTGCTTGCAGTGGTATATTGAGTCTGTTTGCACAAATGATCAACATCTCATTCATTCTCACATTTATGAATTGCTTCCTAGTTTGGCATGATGGCACAACTTGCATTGGAGAATGTGAACAACTTAAACATGGCTTTAAAACCATCCTGTTTTGAGATAAGCAGTTCATCACAACTGAAATGTTTGAAGTGTGTTAGTGTAAACAATGTCCAAGCCATGGAATGAGTTGATCGAGGTATGGATATTCCAATTACATAAGGCACTAACTCACGTGACATCTTCCTATGTGATTTATTTGTGTACTCTAAGAGCTTGTGTATAGTGTGCAAAGGATGGCCTAGTTTCAATTTGTAAAAGTGAAGGACACCCAACCTTGTCTCATGTGAGTTCTTGATTCATTTGCTTCTCAACTTTGTCTGCAGCTTAACACACCAACATAATTCATAAAAGGTCATATGAGATAGGCTGTCTGCTTGATACAAGTAGTGGTGAATCTGATTGGCTTCAACCAATTCACCCTCTTTGTTTGTTGAAATATATAGCTGCAGATGTTCAATGTCATCACTGCTACCTGATTCCAATACAAAATGTGAGGTGGCTTCATTTTGGTTTATGTGTTTCTCCTTCACATGTGCAATTGTGATGGAGGACATTAGGGGTATGGTCTTGTGTGATGATAAACTATCATCATGTCCACATAGGTAACAAGCAGCTTGCTGTGCATGGATCTATTGCTATTGACTAAACTGTATAAAACACTTGTGGAGAAGAGTTCTAGCACTATCAGCAACCAATTTGTTTGACATGTCAGCCAGCATTCAGGCAACTGCTCTTGATAGGAGAAACAGCATCTCATAGGTCTTTGTATTCATCTTTGTTATGTAATCTGAAATATAGAACATTGCTGCCTTAGCATCTTTGCCAGATAGAATGCACTTCAAATCATGATTGTGATGACAGAATACGAGAATGTATGGATTAAAGTAATTCATGTTACCATCTCTATACATGAAGACAATATAATTCACTTCCAGATCAAAGTATAATGCTTCAATGATCTCATGTGGAAAGAGGAATCAACATTATCCTTTGTTTCCATACTTATGACATACCACATGACATTTATGTCATTGAAGCACCTCACCACATAGCTTGATTTCTAATACAGAATTCCATTCTTTCAGTATCTCAAGTGTCGATTCATATATAGATGGTGGATGGGATGGGCATTCAATGCAAGGCTTGAATTTTGAATCAATTGATACCCCAATCTTGGGAAGATGGTGGTGGATAATGTCATCAAAAAAAGCAAAGAATGTTTTCTGAAAACCCTCATCATGAAGGTGCTGATGTATCATGATCTGATTTGCACCATCTTGAAGCCATAGAAGAAAATGTCTGTGAAGTAAACCATGCTCAGTGTACTCACATGTACTGTAGAATGCATGGAGGTGCCCGAATAGCCTGCCTGCAGGAGAAGACTAATGTTTTTTATAATTCCAGCCAAGTAAATATTCAAAGCAGCAATGGACCAAGAAATCAAAGAATTTGGCAGCAATGGGATCACAGGTGAGAGAGAGTGCTCACTCATGAGCAAACACAAGTCATAAAAAACAAACAGAGAGATCAATGTTCTGATCACCACATATGACTTGAAATATAGGGCTGTGAGCCACACTTGGATTGAATGTAAAGAACAAGTGAGGTAAACTGAAGTAACCATAGTAACTGCATATCTCATTGTGGATGTAAATCTTCACCACCTCAGAGCCTGGTATGTATGTGTAAATGGTATTGACATGCTTCAAGAGAGTTAGGACATTTCATTCTTCTTCTGTCATATCTGAGATCCAATGTTCAAGTTCAAGACAAGTTGCAACATATTGAAGGAGAACAGGTGACAACTTCATAAGTTTATGGGCAACATATGCAAAAGATGCCTTTTTGCATATAAATGCTGTGTGGAGGTGAGCTAGACAATACTGCATAATATTGAGGACTACAAAGATATAAGAATGATGATAGTGAAAATGATGGTCAGATATATTGATGATGTACCAAGCTTGCTGTTGAAAGAACAATGGGGTGGGCCAGGTTTTCTTTTCAAACCCTCCAATTCCAAATGGGAAAAGAGGAGGATATATTTCAGGAGTGAGATCTGGGTTATTGTACTTGTTGATTGGATGAGATCCTCTATGCACAATAAGATCAGGTTGTGCAGTATTTCTTGGGACCAAATTATGAAGCACTGTGGCAGTGAAAGTTTGACTGCTTAACTTTACACTCTCTGGATTGGAAACCCTCATTTTGTCAAGCAAGGTTACTGGTTGTGCATTATCCATCTGTTTAGATTTATTATACAAGAGTACAACAGGATGAGCATTAAATCTGGATGTTTCATTTTCACACAAAGACCTGGGATCAGACTTGCTATTCTCCATGACATGGTCAGCCAGACCTGGCAATATTCTATTTTCAGGGTACAGTTCAACCACCTGAGGATCAATTGGAATATTGGCATATAAATGATTGTGATTCTTCAACCACAACAAAAAAGCCCAGACTTAGCCTTGCATACTCAAATATAGAATTCAACAACTTTGGATCAAATTTATGCAAACTGATAAACACAACACTCAAAAAACCAGCAATGTCAGTGAAAGTATGAGGTAAAACTGAAGCAGTAGATATCACATTCATGTTATGAGCACAAGTATTTCCATGGAAAATCTTTGGCTGAGACAGATCTGAAGGTTGAAAAAGGTGAGTGATATATGTGGTAGTACAGTATATGGTACCCATTTTTTCCTCAATCCATGTCAAGTCATGAAATTGAATAGGAAATTCACCATAATAAAGGCCATTTCGAAGTGCAAAGTGAGGGTTTTTTTTTTGTATAGGGCATGATGAAGTCAGAACAGGTTTTGATAATGGCTAATTCCTCATCATCATGAATGACACTGCATATTGAGCATGAGACCATTCAGTGCCATATTGGTGAAAATGAACTGTGTACATAGTCACTGGATGACATACTTTTGGATAATGAACTCATTCTGCAATAAAAGACAGTTAAGCTCTAGAGATACAGTGCCAGAACTAATATCCACATTGATTGCATTAGCTCGGTATTGAGCACAAATGGCACATACAATATAGGTGGTTTAGTCCACTTTGTACCTTCATAATAGTTGTAGAAACAAGAATAAACAGTTTCTTTAGGAACAACAGATGGCCACTCACGATCATAAGTGATCAACTTTTTTTTTTTTTTCATCAACTTTTGCCAGTTTTTTTTCATGCCTTTTATTAGCCTTCCTGACGGCTTTAGGTCTAGGTGCACTTACATAAGTCAAATTGTTGATAATCTCACTATCATAATCATGATGAAGAATCTTAAGAAGTCTATCTTCAATGAATGAGCCAAAATTGTAATCAAAAGGGAAGCAAGCCATGACAAGATCATAGATGAAATCATATTCCATACAATTGAGAAATTGAGCACATGCAATAATATGATTAATAAGTTCAAAGCAGGTTTTTCACTGTGAATGACTGTTGAAAGCTGGCCAACCAGGTGCAAGATCACAAATGCATTTGGAGATAGTATCTAAAGGAATATCATGGAGAGTGTTGATTGGATCATTGAGCAGAGCATGGGTCCAAGCAAGGTGGTACTCAACAAACTTGTCAGATATATAGATAGGTAGGGGTGGTTTTCACAATGCAGCTGCAACAACAGAACCATAACAATATTTGAAGAAGACTGAAATTAAGCTGAGAGAGCATTGTTCATTATTATCAGACAGTGGAACATCACCAAGTTTTACAGTGCTTTTCATAATTATGTGGAAAGTGTGAGTTTTCAAGTCAAGTTCAGTTATAACCAATGAGGACCCCATGACCATGTAGTCATGTGCTGGCAGGCTCCTCTCCACTGTTTCATGCCTCCACACAAGGTGTTGCTGGATCTCAAGGCTCACATTCCAGTTCTCAATTCTCTCAGTTACTTTGCCAAACAGATATCTCATCTTCTTGGTGTAAAGAAATCTCTTGTCTATAAGACAATCAGTTTCAATGCCCATAGCTCTGAGCTTAGCTTTACAAGACAACATCACCATCATCATCTCTTATCAACGACCGACATTACATTCATTACTGGTCTAATCTGTCACTATCCATTAATCTACCTTGATGAGATCCAAGAAAAACTATATCTCTATGGCAACATCCAAGTCTTCCTTCCTATGCTCTACCACGCACTTCAACAACTCAATTTCAGCCACAATGGCATTTCTGCAAGTGCACTTGAGTGAAATGAGGACCAACATGCAATGTATATGAACCACATCATGAAAATTGCCCCAGATCCAAACATGCTTATGTTTGGAAACTAAGCTGCAAAGGATAACCACACACTTATTCAAAAGCAGAGCTGGTCAATATATGGGGTCTACTATGTTACTCACAAGTGCTTTATATGAGGAACACAGTACTTTATTGTACCTATCCTTATGCTGAATGACATTGTAACATCTGAGATTATAGAGGGCTCAGTCACAACCAAGCACTTTGTTCAGCTCCTATAGGAGTGAGTGGTATGTAAGTGAATCTAAACTTCTCTATGCACTGCTCATTGTCATTCATAACATGCAAGCTTGTTTTCTGCCTCCATACTTGCCTGATTATAATCCAATTGAGCAGGTCTTTTCAGCTATCAAGGCTTATCTACATCGTCACTCTGTAGCTGCATCTCTTACTTCTATGATGTAGGCATGTCAGAGTATTACACCAGATAAAACATCCAGTTACTTTCAGGCTACAGACTACATAGCATAGATGATTGTATACTATCTAGTAGGCAAATAACTCATCATCTGGAAATCCTTCTTCCACCACCATCCATCCATGAGGAACTGGCACCCATTTCTTTCAGTTTTCACACCTGTAATAGTAATCAAAATCTTGGGAATTTTCATCATCTCCAGGTGCCATTGGACCACCTGAAACTCAAGCTGCATCACCATCATGATACCTTTTCTTATATTGAAAGACTTGCTTTGATGTAGAGGCACTAGCAATAGACTCTGACTGGATGTCACTGCACTTTTGCTTGGCATTGGAGCCATTCCACCAAGTGTGAGAGCCTTCCTCCAGTTGAATAATATCACCTGCATTGACACCTGCATTGGCAAGTAGCTTGTCATTCATCTTCGAGAGGATATCTGGCCCTGCCCCAATTCTATGCAAAGCTGGCTCCAAGAGTTGTGCATCCTCAATGCCAAGATTCCTTTCAGCATGGTCAAGGAAGCGAGTAAGCTTTGATGATGTCAGTAGTGCAGTATTGGACTCTGAGTCATCAGCCTTGTAGGATGGTGACACTGGCAGAAGAGTTGGTGTTGGCTTTAGGCCAGGTGTCAGCACCACCTGAGTTGTGACCAAAGTGGAGGTCAAGTCAGAACTCAGACCACTACTGGTTGATTGTGCAAATGTATCTCTAGCCATGCCCAATAAAATTGCAGAGGTTAGGGCAGTCAAATCTGCATTGTTGATGGCAGTAGCAGAAATTGAAATTGTATCAATGGGCCAGAAGGCATGATGGGCTGCTAAATGAAGAACAGAGGCTTTGTTGGCTGGATCAAAGGACTTAATATTGGATGGCTGCTTCATAATGGCCTTTTCTTCATACTAGACATCATTCAACAATGAGTAAAACACAATTGAAATACTTGGGAGTCCAACATTACCATGGCCATAGCCCACTCCTGGATCATTAGTAGGGTACAGGTGATATCGACACCAGATGGATGAAGATACTTCATACTATTGTCATGCGAATTGCCCCATTCCTTGATAAGGAGGCAACAAAAATAAGCTATACCTCCTTCCAAGTCAAAATCTACTTTGGTACTAGTAGGCTCCAACATCTCTTTTTCATCTTCCTTGGCATTGTCAGTAGGATCATTATTACCTGCTGCAACATCAGATTACTGCTTGATATAATAAGGAAGGCTCCATGTTATATTACACCTAGTAATCCACATACTTGTTGTACTTGGAGGAAAAGCTTTTCAATGTTCTTTATATCAATGAAAATCTTGATCTTCTCTAGTGTTCTAGAAATGATCTTCTTTGCCATATCAAGGATATTGTCTAAGTTGTCTATATCCATGGCTTCAGCATGGCTGTAAAAAATAGATGAGCTTTGGACTCAGATGATAGGGTGACGACCATGCTGTAAATTTTTCATACACTCTTGCTGATGGTGTCAAGTACTTGAAACTGTATTCCTTCTTCTCTGTTACCTTATACTCATCCTTATTGTGTTTCACAAGCATGATTGCAAGGAACACAACATAGTTTGTCTTCATGATAGTAAATGACACTTTCTTCATTTTTGTGACTTTCATCTTCTTTGGCTTGGTCTTGTTTCCATTAGTGGCAAGTTTAGATGTGTAGGTATCAAGACTGATAATGAATGTAGATTTGAAACCAAGGTCTGCCAGTGGTGCAGGTTTAGCAGATGGTGAGGGTGACAACATTCTGTAATTACAGATCCAGTAACACTTTGAAGATTTCACTCAGGTGCTCATGAGATCCTCTTTGGGTATGTCTGAACTCAGCATGAACATTACAAACACTTTTCTGCATAACTATGAAAAGTGCTGTAACAAGAGTACATCAAGGGTCAAATTTTTAAGAGTGGCATGGTGTTTTGCAAAGTCAGTTAGAAGGACTTGTATAAAAGCCTTCTTCAATATACCCTTGTGGAGTGTTACATCAGATAGAGAGAAGTGGATGCAAATAACGCTCCAGCTGAAAGACTTGCTAAATTCTGTTCACTGACGTTGTCTGAGTAAAAATATCATCTAGGGTACTCCAACCAACAGTTTGATATATGTGTCACAGTGGTTGGAGGAAGTTGAAGCTAAACAATTCAGTCAAGATATGACAATGTGTATATTTAGCATTAGCAAAGTAATGGATCAACTTGACTATAGAAACTTGAGTGGCATAGAAAAAAATGAATATATCCAGACCATCATATGCAACTGAACCAGTGAACTCAATCTCATACTCAAGACAATGCACATAATGGGTTTTAAGTGCATTCTTCAGCCATATACAGAAATTCAAAGGAGAATTGAAACATTCACAATTTTCATGTGGAAAATATATATATGGGATCATAAAATAAAGGGTAGTTTTTACCATCATGGGAACTGTTAGGAGAACAAATGCCATCTTCAACAACATGTGCAACAATACAGGGCGCCTGTTACGGTTGACCTGGGGGGATACCAAATTTCCTTGGACACTGACATTCCGACCCCATCCCTATGGGACGACCTCCTCTTTGACACGGGGGATTATTTCCCCAACACCCCATTGACCCCCAACGCAGAAGGCGATGCCTTCTAAGTTCCGACCAATCAACACCGCCAACAAGGCTGCACAAGGCAATGGACACAGGACTACGGCTATGTCTCATTTCTTCATTTCATATTGTTGTATTACATATCGGACAGCCTCCCCTCGGCAGTGCTCTCTTGCGCCCTGCCTTGTAGTTCCTAAACCCCCCGATTCTATCTGAGATCCGATCTCCCTCTTCCTATTTAGTATTTATGATCAACCTACCCTAAAGTCCCGAAGTACTATATATAGGGACGCTTCTCCCATGTAAAACCTTAACCTTGATATACACAATTCACCGTGTAAAGTCAATCACAGTCAAAGTTCCGCCTCGCTTCAATCGCACCTTGATCTGGAAGCCATCTCATCAATACTCTTGCTATTTGCAGTAATAGCAAGTGCGGTACTTTGTACCATCGCTCTTAGCAGGGCTCGCCCTCTATAAGCACGGTCGGCTCGCTGTTTGTCCAAGTAGCGCCAGCCCACGTTTCGGGCTTCTGCATAGTGAGCTACCTCTACGGAGTAGCAACAAAGCCTTCCCACGGCATATCGGAGCGACGCCCTCCAGACCAAGATCTAATCGGGGAATAGGGAAGGTGGCCGGTTGTAGTTTAAACGGATTACACGGTCACATGTCACGGGTTACACAGGTCGCGTAACAAGAATGGCCTCTCTTGAGAAGGCACGAAAAGAGGCCAAAGCAGCACACATGATCGCCCAACAAAGAATGAGGGAGAGAACGTTCTCTCGCTTCAAACCATGGAAAATTGAAGACAAAGTCTGGCTGGAAGCCAAGAACCTGAAATTGCAGGTCCCCTCCAGAAAATTATCTCCCAAATGAACCGGTCCCTTCGAAATCACCAAAGTAGTGTCCTCCATTGCCTACCGACTAAAGCTACCGGCCCAATGGAAGATCCATGATGTGTTCCACGCATCCCTACTCTCCCTGTATTGGGAGACCTCGGAACATGGACCCAACTTCACACGCCTGCCACCAGAACTAGTTGGAACAGAAGAGGAATACGAAGTGGACAGCATCATCAACCATTGGGGGACCTCGGGACGAAGGCGATACCTCGTGCACTGGAAGGGATACACCACCTCCGAGCGGACTTGGGAAGCAGAGTCAAACCTAAGCAATGCTAAGGCAGTGCTCCAGGAGTATAAAAGACGGCATTGACTCTAACGGAGTTCCAATGCCCCAAGATATCTCTTCTCTCCAGATCACTGTTACGGTTGACCAGGGGGGTACCTCTTTTTCCCTCCCAATGGACATCCCCTCCATCTCTCTGTGGGACGATCTGCTATTTGATGCGGGGGACTACTTTCACGACACCCCGTTGACCCCCAATGACGAAGGCAATGCCTTCTGAACTCCGACCCATCTACACCGCCAACAAGGCTGCGCAAAGGCGATGAACACTGGATTCCGGCTATGTTTCATTTCCTTCATTTCGTATTGTAATATTTCACATCGGACAGCATCTTCTCGGCAGTGCTCTCTCGCACACTGCCTCGTAGTTCCTATATTCCCCGATTCCACCTGAGATCCGATCTCCATTTCCTCTTTAGTATTTATAACCAAACCTACCCTA
>JBBPNO010000287.1:0-31563 GCA_038090915.1 Boletus eberwhitei
AACCGGAATGGTTCGGGACTTGATTATGAATGGATATTGTCACACATAATGGGATTTGATTGGGACAGGCCCTGTACAAGATTGTCCAGCACCTCAGTATCTCACATAAAATAAGCCCATAAGGATATATGTAAATACTTGACATTCTAATAAATTAATCCAACACCAGATTGGCCATCTTGCCTGTGACAATGCCAGCAATATGGACATGATGGCAAGTAAGTTTGTGACACAAATTGAGGAGGTGACAGGAAAAAAGTGGGATGCAAAAAAAAGATGAGTTCGGTAGGTGTTGATGCATTCTGTTTGAGCTTCACTAATGTATATTTGAAATTGCCTTGCCCACATTGTCAATCTAGCAACACAAGCCCTACTCCATGCTCACAGTCAGTCCAAGGAATTCAACTCCAAAAATCCTGATGCAGAATTGATTACAGAGCGTGGTGGCCAGCATGATGAAATTGGTATAATACAATCAATTTGTGTCAAGGTATGTGACATCCTACATCATCCAGAACACTCTGAGAACATTGCACATCACTTAGAAGTGCTCACCTGCCAAATACAAGCAATTATTTCAAACTATCCAACAATGAGATAATCCAAACCATCTGTCATGACAATGCCCACTTCAACTTATTCTTGAACATGCCAGTCAGGTGGTCTTCAATATACATGATGCTTGACTGGGCTAAAAAGCTCAAAGATGATGTAGATACATTTATACATGAAATGGCCAGTGCTGAGAAGGATTGAGAGAAGCATCAAAAACTTCAAGATCTCCAACTGATAAATGAAAAGTGGGGCCATATTCTGCTGTTACTCAGTCTACTCACCTAGGCCAAATATGTTCAATAGTCTTTCACTTCTGACAGTGGCCCTACCACTCATCTTGCTCTTCCAGCTCTTAAATCCTTACACAAGACATGGTATACACATAGCATGAAGGCAGAATACATGGATTTCTGGCCCGCACTCAAAGCTGGGGCCAACAAGGTTGCAAACTATTATGAGAAGACAGCTGATTCAGATGCATATATTATGACGATGTGTATGTTGCCTTAATAACTAGTTATACTGCTGTTTACCTACAATTTCTAGTACTCAATTCTATTCAAAAGTCAAATCATATATGCAAGGATTGGGGAGAGATATACAACAATGCAATGAAACATGCAGAGTAAAACGTTCACACCATATTTATAAGCCATACAGCCAACCAATCTAGCGTGAGACCCTAAACAAAGCAGTCATGTATGACTCTAAACCATGCCACACTCTGTGATCTTGTGTGTGCTGCCTAGCGCCACTCAGTCACAAGTCCAGCAAGACCTTAAATGGCAACCCCCCGACAACCTCGCACATCAAGCTCACACCATCAAGCCTCTGACATATGAACCACCATCACCCACAGTATCACATACTCAGTCCATACAATGATATACTGTGCCTCCAGCACTCAAAGACATTGGTTGAGCTTTACCCCACGGTAGACACTCCCCCAATACAACAGATGATTAGGTTTTGCCCCATGGCAGATACCCCTTCAACCCCCCGATCTACCACCAAAGATTGCCACCTCCATCCCTGATGCAGGTCCCATATTTATACAACAGATCTCATCTGCGATGTGATCTCACCCATCTGCCGCCAGCTCTATCACACAATACAGTCCTAGACCCTCATCTATAGATCTAGAAGATTCCATCCATGCAATGCACCTAGTGTGCCCTTTCATTTCATCTTCATCATTCCTATCTATTAGTTTAGTTCTATATATCACACATAGCCTCGCCCTTAAGGCAATCCAGACTACTCTCTGATTCAATGCGCCCCCCAAGCACATCTCATTCCATTGTAGATACTTTAGCTATTGGACAGACACTGACACTTTCCTATTCCCATGATGTCATACCCCAGTACCCCATGACATCATAGCCCCACACATTCCATGCACCACTATCAGTAAAGCTATATGAGTAAATACTAGCCCAGACCCTACATCATAGAACATTCTAGTATGTTCCACACCAGCCCTCAAGCATCTGTGCACAACCTCAGTAGTATATAAGTAGCCAGTAGTGTACCATGTAAAGTCCCCTAATCTTTATATACGCTCCTTGCTCTCTTGCATATTGTCTTGGTTGGCAATGCTTGAGATATTGAGTGTAGTATCTTCCTTTCATCGTTGGCAAGATCCTTTCACAGAGGAGCTGGTATGTTACCATTGTTACAAATATACCTATTATTCCTCATGAGCTCACTATAGTACAAGGAATGATGCCAGGAACTGAATGGTGCTGTTGTCACCAAGCCAGTCAAGTCCCTTAAAACAACAGCAGCATATGGCAAGATCAGTCAATTGTTATGAGAGCTATCAGATGATGATGATGACGATGATATGCTGCCAATGGATATCTCAATTCAAAGGACCAACTTAGTCCAAGTATGTTGATTGTACAATAGTGGGGCCTCAATACAGCCAGGTGTCCACTATCTCTTGATCATGGCAACTTCAGTGTCCAGCAAGCATGCATTTTCATTGTCTGCTATCACTATCACCAAATGACACAATTGACTCAATGCCAATATTGTTGAAGCACTTCAAGGCCTCAAATGCTTTATCCAGCAAGATTTGTTGTTTCATGAGGTACAGGATCCCTCAGTGTTGTTGTAGTATGGTAACAAAGATCCAGTTTCTGAGTCATCTCAAGATAATGAAGAGGCAGTTCTTGAGGTAAATGATAATGAGTTAATATGTTACTTTTTGAGTAGTTTCCCATTGCTGCTCATACTTATTCTGTACCACTACATACATTGAATTACAACTAGTAAGTCAAAGGGTCTCAAGCTGGGACTTAAGCCAGGCTGGGCCCAGGGCCCTAGCAAGCCCTCAGTAGGGGCTCAGGCTTCAATTTTTCCAAGCCTGAGCCCTTGAAAGCTGAGCTGGGCCCAGCACATCACTAATTGCCATCTCTGGATCCAGTGTTTCATTCCAGTGACACATCTCTGCAAAAATAGTATCTCATACTGCATAATTGTCATACAAACCCTATGCATTATTCATTATGCAAAAATGTGTGACTATCTCTGCATACCACTGTGGTTTTAGTGAAAAGTCTATGCAAAATGAGATTTATGCAGTAGTACCATATGCATTATGAGTGAGTGTACTGTACTCTCTTCCCAATGATCTGCTTCATCCTCTTGGGTTGGGTGAGAAGTGGGGAGCCTCACAGTTTGTTCTTCTTCAGAGGCAGCAACTGACATAATGGACAAAATTCAAACATTGGAACTGCTGGTTAATTGGCCAATGGCCAAAATGGGGGGGGTGGTCAGGATGAGAGGAAGAGAGGAAATGAATGAGTGACTTATGGGCAAATAGCTGTAGGCTTTTCTCGACTGAAACCGGACCCAAACTTGTCAGGGAGAGTGCATCGTGTGGCTAGGGCAGGCTTGAACTGGCAGGTGCCGGCACTGCCGAGTGAGCGCCACTCGGACCGCTTCTCACACATAGCGGCTCGCCTCGTGCTTCGGCTAGACGTAGGCCTCCAACACTGGAACAGTCCACATGTACAAGTTTCAAGAATGACTTCTCTGAAACGAGATCCGATGATTTCGGCGCATCTGATCGAGCCTCAGGTTTTATACCAAGTATCAGGTTGATGAAATCGCCGTCCTTTATATGATGAGTCTCTGCCCCACAATTTGGCGTTCCTCTGAGCTCTAGCCACTGTACATTGGACACGGCCGGGGAATCGCACTGTTCTTCTGCCTTACAAGATATGAAAGACCTCAGCGAGCTCAAGCCTGCGGAAGAATTCTCGCAAGTGGAGCGTGCTACGTTGGAGGGCATCGTCTGGCGCAAGTACGACGCATGGATCCTCCCATTATGTACCGGCTTCTTCTTGCTCGCTATCTTGGTATGTTGGTAGAACTCAGCTTCGAGCTTGATATCCTCAAGTAAAAAAATGTAGGACGGGACCAACATGTCGAATGCGCGTATTGCTGGCTTGCAGACATCACTTGCGATGTCGAATTACCAGGCATGTCGAGCGCTCTAGTCAATTCAACTCTTGGCTTATCGATTCATAGTACACCGTGGCTGTGACTATAACTTATGTGTACGTGCACGAATATTTTTGGTCGTCGGGCATCGGCTCATCATGCACCAGTCCATTTGTCGTCGCCGAGTTTCCACCTGCCTTGTTCTTGAAGGTGAATTAAAACATCACTAATAACGCAGCTAGTCATATATTTATATTTCGATACCACAGTTTGTAGGACCCGATCTTATGCTCCCTGCTATGGTTACCCTGTGGGGTGTTGTTTGCACCTTACAGGGTGAGCAGCTATCACACCCATCTCGATGTTGGACATTGGCTTATTGGAATTTATTAAAGGGCTGGTCAATAACTATTCTGGGTTGCTGACATGTCGATTCTTCCTGGGGTTGACTCAAGGTTTGAATATTTCAGACCATCATTATCTCTCTATTCGTCGGTGGTCCAGGTGGTCTTTTGCCTGGAATTGTTCTCTATCTCTTTTTTCTATCCTAGGAAGAGGTTGTAAATACGGTATGCATCAAGTCAATGTCGTGGTATCTTATCTGACGCGCTTCCCAGGGTTGCGTTTATCTTTGTGTCTACATCATTAGCGGGAGCTTTCTCCGGTTTGCTGGCTGCTGCTATCGATCTGATGAATGGAATGGGTGGTGAGCCTGGGTGGGCCTGGATGTTCATTCTAGTACGTTATGGCACCAACTAGTTCGTAAAATGATGTTCATCTCTCTCGACAGGAAGGCATATTTACCTGTGTTTTTGGCGTGATCTCCTTTTTCCTCCTTCCTCGCTCTCCCGAAAAGGCGCGCTTCTTGACGGAGAGAGAACGGGCGTACGTCATTTCCACGCTGAAACACGCTGGTTCTGTGTCGGAGGACAACGCCCAGGATGGTTTTAGCTGGACAGAGGTTGTTAGATCGGCCAAGTCTCCGCACATGTGGTTCCTTGCCGTCGTATTCTTCTTCAGTGGTAACATCCATATGATCCCATCATAGCTTACCTTTACTGACATTGGTCCTGACAGGCGCGATACTGCTTGGTCTGGCTTTGTGAGCTCAAATTATCGAGATCTCGTCTATCATCGATCTCTACGAGGGTAGCTTCGAACCCACGATCGTCGCTGGTCTCGGATACGCAGCCAACCAAGCCCAACTCATGAGTGTGCCTCCATATGTGGTCACCTTTGTTTGTGCGTATTTCAACAACGGACTCTCTGACGTTCATTCATCTCGCCAAAAAAGTGTTGTTCATCTCGGCCTTTGTATCAGACCGTTACCAATGTCGTGGATACACCGCGATATTCTTTTCTCTTCTGGTAGTGATCGGTTTCACCATGTTTTACGGTACGTCGAAGGGCCATCTACCAGAAAAGGGTGATTACCTGACCGATCTGGGCCCGTGCCTTAGCGAGCACATCGAGCCACGCCCGCTACGGCTCCCTTTTCTTCTGCGTCTCTGGGGCAAATTGTGCGGCGCCGTCATTGATCACGTGGGTGGCGAACAACAGCGCGCCGCACACCAGACGCGCAACTGTTGTGGCGGTGTCCTTCATCATGACCCAATCAGGCGGTATACTTGCCACCTGGCTCCTTGGATGGCTGTCTCCCGCCCCCAACTACACGTCAGCGACGATCACGTTCATCGCCATGTCCGTCGGTATGGTAGTCTTCTCAACGGCCAACTTGGTGTACCTCTCGCGAAAAAATCGATTTAAAGCGGAGAAGAGGGAGAGGATGAGGAAGGAAGATGAGCCAGAGGGGCTCGGAGATTGTAGTGCGTGGTTTATATATAACCTATAGATCGTTGGCTCGTTTTGTAGATGCGGCTGATTGATGGATACATGAAGAAGGGTATCACTTGTCTCTAGCGTTCTATGGATGTTGGTGATACATCCTCTAGGTCAGCTATACGACGAAAACTGGACCGTCTCAGCGATAGTACACGCATCGCGTCTCCTCGGGGTTCCCTATATCCAGGATCGCTTATGAGTCCACCACGTACCTGGTTGGCAAGCCCGAATACTTCTTCGTCTCGCCTCGAACTATGCCGCTGTGAGGCAGGCTTTGCGGTTTCATGCCACGAAACGTGGATGCAACGAAATCCAGAGATCGCGGGGGATTTATAAGCGAAGGTCAGAACGAAGACCCAGAGTGGATAATGATGAACTTCGTTTACTGATCTTTTTGTCTAGAAACTACTAGTGAATATTTAAATAACGACATGCTGCGCATTAGGAATAACAATTCAACGCATGTATGTGCATGTATTTCGTGGGCCTGGGTACAATCGTGCCATTAACCCCGTGTCTCGTACGTACATAGCCATTTATCCACCGAGTTTCACGTATCAGCTTCATGTACTCCCAAATAGATCCACAGTCTTCAGGTTTGAAAATGAGTTATCTGACACGAGATCCGATGATTTCGTCACACCGAGTCGAGCCTCAGCTTGTACACCAAGTAGCCGGTTGATGAAATCGCCGTCCTTTATATGATGAGTCTCTGCCCTACAATTTGGCGTTCCTCTGAGCTCTAGCCACTATACAATGGACAAGGCCGGGGCATTGCAATGTTCTTCCGCCTCACAAGATATCAAAGATCTCAGCGAACTCAAGCCTGCGGAAGAATTCTTGCAAGCTGAACGTGCTGCGCTCGAGGGCACTGTCTGGCGTAAGCTCGATACACGGATCCTTCCATTGTGCGCCGGCTTTTTCTTCCTCTCTTTTTTGGTACGTTGGTGAGTTCGGTTTCAACCTCGATATGCTCAAGCGCGAAAAAATGTGTAGGACCGGACCAATGTCTCGAATGCGCGTGTTGCTGGCTTGCAGACCACACTGGGGATGTCGGATTACCAGGTATGCCGAGCGCTCTAGGTAATTCGGCTCTCGACTTATCGATTTATAGTACACCGTGGCCGTGACCGTAACTTATCTGTACGTGCACGGAAATTTGTGCTCCTCAGCTCACCATACACTAGTCCATATCTTGCCGCCGAGTTTCCATCCGCTGTGCTCGTGAAGGTAATTTAATCACAACATCATTGATAACGCAGCTGGTTATATTTTTCACCCCGCAGTATGTAGGACCGGATCTTATGCTTCCTGCTATGGTCACATTGTGGGGTGTGGTTTGCGCCTCACAAGGTGAGCAGACTCATACCAGCCTCATCTCTATATCGGATATAAACTTATAGGAATCCATCCACAAAGGGCTGGTTAATGCGTATTCCGGGTTGCTGGCCTGTCGATTCTTCCTGGGATTGATTGAAGGTTTGGGTATTCAAGAGTACCATTCTCTCTACTCACCAATGGTCCAGGTGGCCTCGTTCCTGGAATTGTTCTCTATCTCTCTTTTTTCTATCCTAGGAAGATGTTGCAGATACGGTACGCATCAAGTCAGCCGTGCAGAATATTGTCCGACATTCTTCCTAGGGTTGCGTCTTTCTTCGTCGCTACTTCGTTATCCGGAGCTTTCTCCGGTTTGCTGGCTGCTGCGATCGACCTGATCAACGGAATAGGTGGTAAACCCGGTTGGGCCTGGATATTCATTCTGGTACGTTGCGGCACCGACTGATTCGTGAAATGATACTCATCGGTCTCGACAGGAAGGCATATTTACCTTTGTCTTTGGCGCGATCTCCTTTTTCCTCCTTCCTCGCTCTCCCGAAAAGGCGCGCTTCTTGACGGAGAAAGAACGGGCGTACGTCATTTCCACACTGAAACACGCCGGTTCTGTATCGGAAGACGACAAGAACGACGGCTTTAGCTGGACAGAGGTTGCTAGATCGGCCAAGTCTCCGCATGTGTGGTTCCTTGCCGTCCCCTTCTTCTTCAGTGGTAACATCTATAGGTTTTCATGATAACTTAGCCTAATTGACAATGGTTCATCAGGCGCGACACTGCTTGGTCTGGCTTAGTGAGCTCGGTTCGTCGAGACCTCTTCTAGCGCTTACAACCATGAGGATAGCTTCGAACCGACGATCGTCGCTGGTCTCGGATATGCAGGCAACCAAGCCCAACTCCTGAGTGTACCTCCATATGCGGTCACCTTTGTTTGTGCGTATTTCAACAACGGACTCTTTGACGTTCATTCATCTCGCCCAAAAAGTGTCCTTCATCTCGGCCATCGTTTCAGACCGTTACCAATGTCGTGGATACACCGTGATATTCTTTGGTCTTTTGGAAGTAATCGGTTTCACCATGTTTTACGGTACGTCGAAGCCGCACCTACCAGAAAAGGATGATTACCTGACCGATGCCCATGCCCTAGCGAGCACATCGAGCCACGTCCGCTACGGATCCCTTTTCTGCTCCGTCTCTGGTGCATATTGTGCGGCGCCTGCATTGATCACGTGGTTGGCGAACAACAGCGCGCCACATATCCGACGTGCGACCGCTGTGGCCATGGTCTTCATCTTGAGCCAAATGGGCGGTATACTCGCCACCTGGCTCCTCGGATGGCTGTCTCCCGCCCCTGACTACACATCAGCGACGATCACGTTCATCGCCATGGCCGTCGGTATGGTGGTCTTCGGAACGGCCAATTTGATGTATTTGCGACGAGAAAATCGGTTGAAGGCGGAGAGGAGGGAAAGGATGAGGAAGGAAGATGAGCCAGAGGGTCTTGGGGATCGTAGTGCGTGGTTTATATATAGCCTGTAGCTCGTTGTCTCGCGTGTATGATGCGGCTGATTGACTGCAACGGGGATCCATGCGGAAGCATTCTGATACTGGTCACCTCAGCCTGTGACAGTACGGGCGTCGCACCTCCTCGGTTTCCCCCGGGCCAGAGCCGGAACAATGTTGTCTCGTTTCCCCACACGATGTACTGTAAATCGTACCACTACTGTGGACCATCAGGACGATTTCTGTGTATCCTAGCGCGGGAGTTCAAAAGGCTTCTGCGGGACTTCTGGCGCAGTGGTGGCCTCGGCCGAAGCGCTCTTTGCAGGTATCCCACTCGAACGACTTAAATCCTTCCTCATCGGGACCTGTATACGCCAGTCAGTCCCGTGACGGGTAAACATAGCCTGCATGGGGGCTGTAGGATGGAGCCAAGGTATACGATGAACTTGTCCCAAATGGAATGGACGAATAGGACGTACGTGGTGCAATTTGTTTTGGGGAAAGACCAAGGTGGCCCAGGTTTCCGCACGAGAACATCGTTTTTCCACAACTTGAAGTTCGCCGATCCAACAGTTTCTGTTGCATGCACAGTGTAGTCGGGTTGCAGCGTTGCACACACGGTTACCGACAACGGAACTAGTATTCAGTCTGTAAACACTGGCCAAATTCCGCCGCGGAAACGGAGGGCACTGGTTGCATTCCGTAAGTGTTAACGTTGCTGAAAAGTTAAAACTCTAGTAACTAACTACTATATCTGACAAGCTCCACCTGCCAAGCTAATACTTAGACGATGCTAGCAGCTCATCTTAGAGCTTCTTAGTTTCAGAACCACCGAAGCAACTTTAAATGATGGTTGCGTTGCTACCCTTTCCCCGGTTGAGGACTTCGCCGCTCCTTACATGACCAGACGGTGAGTCTTCGCCCCGCAATTTCGCGTTCCTCTGACCTCCATACAGTGTACAACGAGCGCGGCTAGTGCATTGCACTGTTCTTCCGCTTCACATGATTTGAAGGACCTCTGCGAATTCAAGCCCTACAGAAGAAGGATTGTCGCAAACTGAACGTGCTGCATTAGAGGGCTTTGTCTGGCGGAAGCTCGAGTCGACGCATGTCCATGGATCCTCCCATTATGCACCGCCTTCTTTTTTCTCGCTTTCTTGATATGTCTCTGAACTCAGTTCTAGTTCGATGTGCCAAGTGCAGACGATGTATAGGAGAGGAACGTCTCGAATGAGTGTTGCTGGCTCGCAGACATCACTGGCGGCGTCGAATTACCAGGTATGCGGAACGCTCTACGCAATTCGGCTCTCGACTTATCGATTGATAGTATACTGTAACTTATCTGTACGTGCACGAATATTTTTGGTCCTCGGACTCCAAGGCTCATCATGCACCAGTCCGTATATCGTCGTCGAGTTTCCATCCACCTTGCTCTAGAAGGTGAATTACAACATCGTTAATAACGCGGCCGGTTATACTACGGTATGTAGGACCTGATCTTATGCTGTGGAGTGTGGTTTCCGCTTTACAAGGTGAGCCGATACCAATGTTGCATACACCACGATTTTCTTTTCTCTCCTGCAGATGATAGGTTTTACCATGTTTTATGGTACGTCGAAGCATCTACCAGGAAAGGACGATCCGACGCGCAACCGCTGCAGCCGTGGTCTTCATCTTGAACCAAATGGGCGGTGTACTTGCCACCTGACTCCTTGGATGGCTGTCTCCCGCCCCTAAATGTTCATCGGTATAGTGATCTTCTCAACGGCCAACTTGGTGTACCTACTACGGCGGGAAATTCGGTTGAAACCGGAGATGAGGGTGAGGAAGAGGAAGAGGAAGGAAGAAGAACCGGAGGGTAAAGGAGATCCTAGTGCGTGATTTATATATAGCCTGTAGATTGTACAAACAATAATCACTGATTATACCCTCGCGGCAAAGAACGTGATATTGTACGCATGACGGTTTCCATTCTATTTTGGAATAATCGGGCTTTTCGGTGTAATGGTGGCCTATTGTGTTGGCCCAATGACCAGACCTGCCAGTGCACACGTCAGCCTGGGGTCCAGAGACTGCAGGATGGAACGGAACTGGTCCCGAATGGGTATTGAGACATGATGTGATTTTTTCTTGGGAAAGACTCTCATGGGAGTGCGAGGAGGATTGCCGGTGCAAGCGTCTCGCCAGTTCGACGCTTGAATTCTACACCTTTAGAACGCACTGGTACCGCGTCGCTGACACGTACGTCCCTTTCCTTTGGGGTAAGGACGCGCCCTTTCCACTGTCAATGGGTATCGGGTCTGAGAAGTACAAATTGGGTGACCAAAGGATCGGCTCAACGCTCCCGAGGTTAATCTGCCCACTGCCCAAGTGCTGACCTGTCAACGTAGATAACCCGAGGACACCTATTCTGTCAGGATCCGCGTCTATCAGCGCCATCTATCAAGCGGCCGACTCCGCGTCGTACGACAAACGCCGAAACAAATGAACGCCGCGATGCGATGTTCTGTATGTGCGAATCGAATCCGACCAGCTGCTGCGTGATTTTTTTTTTGAGACCGAACTGCGCAGACAACACGTCCCGTCCATGGCGCATTCGATGATAAGTCGCATCTCGGCTGTTTTTCTTTTTGGTACCGCACTCCTTGATAAGTGACAAGATGAACCGCAGCGTCTCCGTCATGCATTTATATCCCCGCAGTGAACGTTCGCGCAACCAATAGTTCTCGCTCTGGGTCATATGTTTCACCCTAATTTCGGCCTCTGGGTGAGTCAGCACGGAAACAGGGGGCGGCAGGAGAGGGGGAAGGTTCAGTCTGGCCCGCTCGGTGCTCAGTAAGCAGACGAGGATATGCCGTTAGATCTGGTGACCTGACCGTACGCCGTGCTCCTCGCCTGTTGGGCACACAGCCCCGATCAACGACGTGGACGGCGCGCACTCATAGCGCTCTTTTAACGATCCTGTGTGGTTTATGGCCGCAAGTGCGCTGTTAACGCATGTCTGGTGGCATGTGATGGCCACGCTCACGGACCACCAACGACCAGGTGTTGGCCATACGACAGATCCTCCTCGGCCGACGGGAGGAGGTATGGACAAACTTTGTGTGACGGTGAGAGATAGGGCGATATCGGTATAAGCCTGAGAGCTCCCTCGTAATGGATAAATGCCACATGCAGTTTTACAGTGGAGTAATACATCCGATGTCCGACAGCCGAGGCTCGGAGCGAGGTTGTCCCTATATAAAGCGCCTGGTGGCACACTCCTAACTCTTACCGAACGAAATTCAACATGCCCGCTCCCTCCGTCTCGTTCGCTCCCACTCCCTCCGTACTCTCGAAACAATTCGACGCCAGCAAGGACCCCACCTTTGCGTTTGCCAGGCTACAAGGCGACGTCTGTCTCGTCCAACGTGAAGCGCCCCCCCCTTTCTTTTAGTTGTGAGGACCATCATCTGAATGACTCTTCCCTTCCTAGTGGTCGGACAGGCGACCGTGGATTCGTCGGGCACACCCCTGCTTGACATACTTGTCTTTCGACACGAATTCGTGTCCATCTTTCGCTATTCTCACTCGGCACGCGTCCATCCCCTCGAGTTCAGGGTGCTTGAGCCCCTCGACGATCATGCCGTCCGCTACGAGCCAGACAATGGCACCGTCTTTCTAGCCAAACACCTCATGGCACACCTAAAGCGCATCCTGGACGCCGCCGCCATGTTCAGTCGAACCGGCAGGCGTCCCGTTCAGTCAAGACAACGTAGATGATCTCCCATTTATGTATCGGTCAGGGGATTGTAGCTGGACCCACTTTCGGAATTCGAATTGTTACCGTCGCGCGTCTAATTATTTATTACAGTTATAAGCAATTGTACTCTACCAACACCCAGTACATTGTACACAGATCCAATCTGTTACATCTCATGAATATCATCGCATCATGACAGAGATCCCGGGTACTGCGGCTTGTAGACCTTGTCGGGTGAATCATCACCCAAAAATCGAATTTCATTATGGCGTAACCCAAGCATAATCTGACTCCTTTTCGACTTGAACTGGAACTACACCTTCAGCTCATCCTTCACCTCCCCCCGTCCTCTGTCCCACCGTCTCTCCAATAACCTCAACACCGCATAACACAACGCCGCAACCACAAACCCAACATAGACACCACAATCCCCTGACCCATCCCTCGCCACCGGACCCACATACCACGCTTGCGACATGAACGGCACCAGCGCACCACACGCACACACGAACGCCAAGACCGCAGGAACACCCCGTGGAAGCAACTCCGGCGCGTCCCACGTCGCGATCGGGTAGGCAGTCTCGGTAAACGACGCACCCCGGAAGAGCAGGTGCTCGGTGATGACAATGCCTGAAAAGGCCGTGCTCCAATATCCGATCACGCCTGGTCAGGCCTTGGTGTGAGATGGGTTCGGTGAGCACGGATGGCCTGCTTACTTAGTATGTCGACGAACGTCGTATAAAACTTTTGGGCGCCGACGATCGCGACCGGGATTAAGCTGCAACGCATAGTTCAAGTTGGGGGATCCGATCCTCTCATACAAGGAAACACACGACGCACATGCCTTCAGAAATAAGGATATACACCCAACGCGGTACGAAGGTGAACCAACGGGCGACAGACATCAGGCTTGTGCTAAACGTATACATGGTCGGTGCACACGCGCTCGGTATACTCAGTGCGACGAGCACCGTGAGGAACTTGCCAAAACCGCCCAGCGGGGTCAAGACGCCGTACAACAAGCCTCCGACAGACGTGCTATCTTGGAAACCAGCGTTCCACACAGGGACGTTGGGGCCAGCGGCTGCAAAGGCTGCTCCGAGCGTGTGTCCAGTTATCTGTCATCAATATAAGTTACGTGGACACCTCCTTGTCGCAAAAACTTGCACTTGGGATCACAAAACCGAGGTATGTGTAGAGGAAAATCCGCGCGCTGCACGTCATTGTCAACCTCCAAGTATGCACAGGTAAAAGCAAGATGCAACCTACGATGATGCAGCAGGACTGTGGTAAACACCGTAGTCGGGGGTCATTGAACACCAACTGATAATACTTGAAGCGATCGTAGACGCGAAGGACAGGACCGATCTCGGAGTAGGAGCGGGCACCGCCACGTACTGGTTAGCAAGCAGCTGTGGGTAGCCAAGGGATAGCATGGCAATGAAAGCGATGACATTCGGTAGCCATGCAATGCTCTCGTACCTGTGGACAAGTTGTAGCCAACTTCGCGACGCAGCGTTAAATTCTTACCAATGAAGGAACTGATAACCAAAGAAGGTCACCTACAAAGCGCTCAGCGCCCCGGACGAAATGGATGTAACGGGATCCTACGGACAGCGAGGGAGATCACACTGATGATCACAATACCCAGCGTATCATTCAGATGCGAGCTCACGCTCGCCAACGTTTGCCCACCGATAATGCAATTCAGAACCAGGAACCCTTGCATCGAGAAGACGTTTAGAAGGCTCGGTATGATGGATCCATAGTATCTTGAAACACCTCGTTGGACATTGCGCATGCCAGACCAGTTCATGATCACTCACCCCCACGAGAAGCGCGATTGCACCATCGCACGCGTCCCCAACTTTGGCCCAAACACGGCGCTACACGCACACTCAGATTCGTCTACGAAATACGAGGGCAAATTTGCTCACAAGAACGCCGGGATCAGACAAAACCTAATGTCCTCTCGTATGAGCAATCAGACCCGAGGCAAAGACGACGGAGGTTCTTACGCGAGGTCGATCACAACGATGATCACGATAGCATCGCGAACACCCAACGAAAAGAACGCGGGCCCTGCCGTTCCCGTGCTGAAACTGCCAAGGTTACAAGATCACTTTATTTCTCGCCCCAGACGCGTGCGATCGTCTGCCAGACCACGTACGTGAGGATGTTCATGTTGGCCGAAAACCAGACGAAAAACATTTGGTACCACCGCGTTTCGACTCGTTCCGCCACCGGGATGGGTGCGATACTGTCCACGGGTAGATGAGATTTTCCAGCGAGTCAAAGCAGACGGACGGCACGCACCCGTGCGTTTCTACGCCATAGTGGGCCAAGAGGGCTGAGACGCGATGTAGCAAACGTAGAGGCGTGTATGCGATATTCGGCTCGCGGCGTTCATCGCTCGACCCTTTCTCCGACATTTGGGAACGTATCCGAATTGGCTGAACGTGAACGTGAGGTATGGACGTGCGTCAAACTGGGAACGTCTGAATCGAAGCCCAGAGTGAGGGAAACTCGACTCGTTAGTGTTCAAGAAGGTGGAGGGCTTTCATATGGACGGTTTGCGATTGGTCGGATCACCGGCTGCCCACTGGCGCCTGTTACTATCTGAAACGTTATGCTCCGCGGCGTGACTGAGTTGGTCCGACTACCGCGTATCACGGTGTTATCGATCAGTAAAAGTAGTACTCGGTGGGAAACGAGTCGTTTACCATCTAGGCTGGCTAGGTAATTAAGTACTAGGAAGCGTTGCCCGATTGTCCTCAACTCTCCGACCGACCTTTTGCAATGACGAGCGAATTCGAATAATTTTACCCCAACGACACCTTGGCAATGAGTCAATAATGTTGATCCTTTTACTGTAAAATGGGAGCTTGCGAGATCTCTGCCTTTCGGCCAGCGTCGTCTCTGCAGCGACTGGCACGGGACGTCTTTCGATACAAACCTCAGAAAGGCAAGCAAAATGTGTGGTATTCAAAAATCCCAAGTACGTTTACAACGAACAAGAAACCGAATCATCTCTTACACCACGATTCCACGGTCCGTAAAGATATAGCAAGTAACCCGCGATATACCCAGGTTAATTTCCTGCACGGCGTCTTTTGGTCTGCGCATCTGCATTAGCAGCTGGCCGAGTCATCTTCTTCACCATGTCGCGGCCATAAAATACCGGCCACGCGATACGTCTCAGGATATGACGTCCGCCCGGGTGGAAAGTACTGGGTTCCTGCAGGGCGATCACGATCCATGCAGTGATCATCATCAGGATAACGGTGCTCTCGATATACGACGCCATCGTCTCATTGGTGTGCTGGTTGATCTCTATGACATTCATTCCGAACACGCTCTGTCGCCGTCACCATCAGTTACAGAGGGGAACTGGTGAAACGGACAACTCACGGCAAGAAAATTTGCAGGGAGGAATATCATAGTCAGGTACGAAATCTAGTGACCACCGGTAAGCATCCCAAAGCAGAAACCGTGAACGTCCATGCTCACTTGTTTCATGGCAGCAGAGTCTCGCATGGTTGCCTTGGTCAACTCCTGCATGCTTCTGCTGTCTTCAATGTTGACGGTCGAGAACGACTGGTCGCATTCCATTAGAAAAGTCCATGGCTAGAGGGTAACGCGAAAGACGAACCAGCGCCATCACATTCGTTAACCGATCCGATTGTATCAGCCTCTGTTTCTCCAGTCGAGCGATCTCAGACAACAGGTTCTCTGTTTCTAGCTTCAATAGTTTCATGGATTCATCTCGGTCAGGATCTTCGTCCATGGCCGGGTTCGGCGTATCTCGCACGAATTCGACTGATTTACGAAAGTCGCGGAGAAGTTGTTCATAGTATAGTAGGTGAGCTTGCAATTTGTGCAACTCTCGCGTGCGGTCCAACTGTGTTGTGGCGTCGGTAGCTTCCTGCAAGAACCATCTGAGCACATATAAACATCGAGAGAATACCAACCTACGAGCTGCTCGCTTAGATGTGCGTAAAGCACCTCCAGCGCTTCATCCCACGCATACAGCGCGTACCAGACGATAGCAAGAAACACAAATGTCGGATCTCTTGATCTGCCGTAGATTTTCGACCAATATACACTATCACCAGTCCTTTGCGCAAGAGATTGGAGGTGTTTAGCTGTCGTCCTCTGGAGTTCCGAATGGTGGTGGTATGATATGATAACGTTATCTTTCGTACTGCGGACCATGTGTATGGCGAGTAAATCTTGTAGTAAGACTGTTTGGTCTAGGCAATCGTCAGTCGGCGCATGTGGGGATACATTACGGCTCTTATACGTACCCGACAGAACGAGAGGAGCTTGTGTATTGATGGTGTGTTCCTTATCTAACCTAACTCAGCCCATAATTGGCTTGAAATCGAATGCGATAGATACCTGTCATTCGTGCTGGTACCTTTTTTGGCCCTTTGTCTGGTGGGTACGTTGTCTCATTTGATGGTGTGGGATCGATCTTCTCCCACTGATTGCTGACTGCGCGTATAAACGGGAGGACGACGGTGATATCTAAATAGCGTGAGCTGAACACAAACATGGCGTCAGGCGGATCACGCACGATCTCCGTTCGCGTGGTGTGGGTCTTCTTGATATCGCGATGGAATCCAGTTTGCAGAAGAGGCAAAGAAAAAGGGCTCGATGTTATAACTGGGTGCGTGCCATTGAGAATGGAATAGACGCTCGTCACAGGCAACACACCATGCACCCAATATCCTCAGTACGTTCAAGGTGATGTTCTCGATGAATAAGGCTCGAACGCGGAGCTGCGAATTGAGCTATCCAACACCTCAGACTTACATCAGCGACGTGGCGTGAAAGAAGGCGCTCACTGGTCTTTGTAGCTCGTCCCAAAACTCCCTTGCCGAAGTAGGATCCGAGGGTATTGAACGAGGTCGCGCCCTTTCCTCCTCAGGCTTGTCAAATGTGCCATCCCTGAATATGTCCACTTTGTGTATTTGGCAAGCATATCGCTCTTGACAAATCGTCAGCATGCGGCATCGCTCTACCTGGTCTGGAGTCCAGTTTCCGAAATGGCTTTGAGGATATTTGGTCCACGGTTCGTGTGCGCCAGGCGAAAGCATTGGAACGTTGGCATTGTCTGTTCTGAAATCCATCCATGGCCATGGCGCCGATGGTGCCGCATGGCGGTACCTGCCAGATCATCAACATCCTCTACGGCCGCCATAAAAAAAATGGTTCAAGTTTACTTGGGCGGTGGCACCTTTTGGTCCTCTTGAAGCTCTGACACGTCCCACTGAACCTCACGTGGGAATGTCGCTCGAGTAGCGGTTGTTGTAGCCATTGCTAGAAGGAAGAGATGAGGAAGGAAGGTGTGAGGCGTGTGCCTGGAAACATTGTGTGAGATGGGCGCTACCGGGCAAGGCGCTCATTCCGGCCCTGCCGATTCACCGCCCACAGCTGCTCAAAGCAATGGGCCCACTCCCACGATAGCGGGGATGAGAACGAAACATCCAAGCACCTGCCAAAACGGAAGCAAACTTTGACTCCCGTGATAGTGGGAACCTGTTATGCGAAGACTCTAGGAAAGACAGCATGGGGGACCGAGCTGTTTGATATACCCTCAAGTGCAGGAGTTGCCGCTTCGTCGCGCATAACCGTCGAATTGTCGTCCTACATTCGAGAGACGTCGTCGCAATGCATGGCATGGTAACACGTGGGAAGAGTCAGATCCCAAGGAGCTGCGTAACAAAGTGGGGGAGAGGAACAGTTTATGTAGTACAGTACTAGTAGCTCAAGAGGGTCAAGATAATCATGTCCACAATACCCGAGAGGCTATTAGTCTCAGTGTAGCCAAGAGTGTAGCATACGAATCCCTGCCAAAAAATTTCGAGATCGCATGCCCTATGAAACCCACTACTTACGTAGCGGGAATAACAAAAATTGGATCGACTGACGACTCTATCCTAATAATAATGCGCCCTTATGTGTATCCAAAACGAATATATCACCTACTATATTACCAGGTCAATGTCCTCCAGTCTGCCGACCAAGGGATCCTTTGGCCGCCGCCATCGCCCATTTCATCATGTCGTAGCAAAAGAATACCGGCCATGCGACACGTCTCACGAATTGAGGTCCGCCTGGGTGAAAGGAGCTGTGACTGTGCAGGGCGATCACGATCCATACAGTGATCACCGTCAAGATAATGGCGCTCTCAATATACGAGGCCATCGTCTCATAGGTGCCAGGGTTGATCTCTACGACGTTCATTCCGAACACGCTCTATCAACGTCACAATAAGTCACGGACGAGACCGGTGACGCGGAAAACTCACGGAAAGGAAACTTGCAGGCAGGAATACCATAGTTAGGTAAGATACCTGGTGACAAACGGTAAGCATCGCAAATCGGAGACCCTGAACGTTCATGCTCACTTGTTTCATGGCAGCAGAATCCCGTATGGTTGCCTTGGTCAATGCCTGCATGCTTCTGCTGTCTTCAATGTTGACGGTCGAGAACGACTGGTCACATTCCATTAGAAAGCCCATGGCTGGAGAATATCGCGAGACAAACCAGCGCCATTGCGTTTTTCAACCGATCCGATTGTATCAGCCTCTGTCTCTCCAGTCGATCGATCTCGGACAACAGGTTCTCTGTTTCTAGCTTCAACAATTTCTTGGAATCTTCTCGGTCAGGATCTTCGTCCATGGCCGGGTTCGGCGTATCTCGCACGAATTCGACTGATTTACAAAAGTCGCGGAGAAGTTGCTCGTAGTATAGTAGGTGAGCTTGCAATTTGTGCAATTCTCGCGTGCGGTCCAAGTGTGTCGTGGCGTCGGTAGCTTCCTGCAAGAACCATTTGAGCACATATAAACATCGAGAGAATACCAACCTACGAGCTGCTCGCTTAGATGTGCGTAAAGCACCTCCAGCGCTTCGTCCCACGCATACAGCGCGTACCAGAGGATACCAAGAAATACAAATGTCGGATCTCTTGATCTGCCATAGATTTTCGACCAATATACACTATCACCGGTCCGTTGCACCAGAGAACGGAGGCGTTTAGCTGTCGTCTTCTGGAGTTGCGAATTATGATGGTATGATATGATAACGTTATCTTTCGTACTGCGGACCATGTGTATGGCGAGTAAATCTTGTAACAAAATTTTTTGGTCTGAAATATCGCCAGTCGGCACATGTGAGATATACCGCGACTCTTATACGTACCAGACAGAACGAGAGGAGCCTGTGTATCGATGGTCTGCTTCTTATCTGAGCCAAATTAGTTATTATCGGCTTGAAATCGAATGCGACACATACCTGTCACAGGTGCTAGTCCTTGTTCTGGCCCTTTTTCTGGTGGGTCACCTGTCTCATCTGACGGTACGGGACTGATCCTCTCCCGCTGGTTGTTGACTGCGCGTATAAACGGGAGGACGACGGTGATATCTAGATAGTGTGAGCTAGACACAGACATAGCGTCGGGCAAATCACGCACGATCTCCTTTCGCGTGGTGTGGGTCTTCTTGATACCGCGATGGAATCCAGTTTGCGGAGGAGGCAAAGAAAAAGGGCTCGATGTTATAACTAGGTGCGTGCCATGAGGATAAAATAAACGCTCGTTACAGGCAACCCACCATGCACCCAATATCTGCAGCACATCCAAGGTAATATTCTCGATGAAATGGGCTCGAACGCGGAGGTTTGAATCGAACTGTCAAGTACCTCAGACTCACATCAACGACGTGGCGTGAAACAAGACACTCACTGGTCTTTGTAGCTCGTCCCAAAACTCCCATGCGGAAGTAGGCTCCGAATGTATTTGACGAGGTCGCACCTTTTCGTCCTCAGGCCTGTCAAATGTACCATCCTTGAATACATCCACCTTGTGTATTTGGCAAGCATATCGCTCTTGACATATCTTCAGCATGCGGGATCGCGCCACCTGGTCTGGGGTCCAGTTTCCGAAATGACTTTGAGGATATCGGGTCCACGGTTCGGCTGCTCCAGGCGACAGCGGTGCAACCTTGGCCTCGTCCTTGCTGAAATCCATCCATGGCCATGGTGCTGATGGTGCCGCATGGCGGTACCTGCCAGACCATCAACATCCTCGCAGACACCAATAAAAAAGCGTTTCAGCTCACTTGGGAGGTGGTACCCTTTGCTCCTCAGTGAAGTCCGCCACATCCTGCTGAACCTCACGAGGGAACGTCACTCGAATGTCGGGTGCTGGGGTCATTGGGGGAAGGTGAACGGTGAGGCGTCGAGCTGCGTTGCCTAAGAATAGGATTGGCGCTAGCGAGCAGGGCGCTCGTTCCGGCCAAGACAAATCGCCGATGGGCCTGCTGGAAGCGATAAAGGGAACATGCTGTCAAAACGAACAGCGTCCCTAGTAAACGTGCGAGCGGGTTGGCCCATGATTGATTGATTGCTTCCAAGTGATCCGATTCGTCGCCACGGTGTTAGAAAGGGCACTGTTACCGCCATCCCCCTTGCCAAGTCGAAATTCGAGCGACGCGCGCGGTTGCAAGAGTCATTTCTGTGAGAGTATCTACCGAGTACGCTTGTTTCGGTAGTTGCAGGTCTCTTGACAATGTTCATACTTATGGAATCAGGACATTTCGGTATCCTATCAAGGTGGCGCACAAGCTGGGCAGGCACATCGATGTGTGATGCGCAGCATGCATGCATTGCCTGTGGGATCCCACATTCACTCACATCGTGCTAGTAATATACAAACCATCTCCTAAACAACCGACCGCTTCTGTCCGGCAGAACGTGGGGTGCTTTCTCCTGTTGATTTCGACTTCACGCTCGTCGCTTTCGAACTATTCTTTTCCTTTGCCTGCCTGAAACACATGAACTCGATGCTAGTCGCCCGCCGACTTTCAGCAAGTATCCTCTTGACGTTGTCAAGGTGCCTCTGCAGGTTCTCGTCCCCAGGACGGCGGGCATACGCCATGGATATCTTGTTGTATAGTTCTGAAAGCGTCTTCGTCGCTGCAGGCGACACGTAACGGGCCAGCGTTTGATGCATGAACTCAATCTCAAGAGTCGCCTGTAGTACGTAATTACCCTCCAGCGGATTTCCAAATGAGTGAGGTGATGCCTACCCGCAACATTCCGCCCATTCCAAAACGTTTGACTTGCTGGAAAGAGCGCAAGGCCTCGTCTGCGGCATCCTCAACGAGCGTGCATATAACACGTTCGATCAGTCCTTCTGAGATGCGACTGACTTGTGCATGAATCTCCACGAGTGTCATCGACGCTCGGAACATATAGGGCCGAATTTCTATTTGGGATTCAGAACCCTTGTATGTCAGCGAGTTTCAGGCGTCGTGCTCACCAGTTGGCTGTGGGGTCTCATACCAGTCCATCTCGCGATCCAGAATACCTTCCCGTAGTATCTTGGTCACCGTGCCAGACTTGGGCTTCACATACGAATCAAACAACCTCCTGTCCAGCGCTTGCACCACCTTGACGAGAGTCTATAACAAGTTGGGTCGTCATATGTCTGGCAATACGGCAACGAGGAACACACATGTCGATCTTCTTCTTTGGACACACCAAATGCACTTTCGAGCTGAGAGATCATGTTGGGAATCAGCGTTCCCGAAAGGTATACAAAGTTGGACAACATGAGAAGGAGTCTGGTGTCCTACGCAATCATCAGACAATTGAATTCCCACTGATCTATCGTACTCACTACATCGTTCAAATCAAACGGCTTTGATGGCGATTGTTGGCCTGGACCGGAATTCTCCGTTGTTATGGACCACTCGGGCGAAGTCAGAAGAACTAAGCCATCTAAAAATGCGTAAATAGCGTCCAGGAATGCTTTCGTGACCTTTGCCATAAACGCAGGCGAGATTTGGTTCTGCTGAATGGTCCGGAATGAAGAAGATGTCGACGATAACTCAATCCCTCCGGCGAACTTTAATGCAGACGTGGTCAGATGTCTCTGGAACACGTCAAGCAGAAACATGAACTGTGTCACAGAAGGATCTGGCGTAGATGGCGCCCACGTCTCGAGGAGGTGGAATAGAGTTGCGTCTGTTGGTCATCGTGGTCAGTAGCGTATATGAAGAAAGTTCGCGGCAACAACCTCGTAACCAAACACGGACAAGGATGTCCCCGAATTTCCATCGAGCACTTTCCACCAAATTCCTAAGACCCGAGCTAGCCTCAGGAACGATGTCCATTCCCGTCACCTCATTGGCGCAATCTTGGATCTCAATGAGAATCTTGATCAAAAAGTGGGCAGTGGTCAAGGAATTTGAGTGTCTCGGAAGCAGTTTCGGTGAGGGGTCGTTGGTATTCCTTTGCATCACGACTGCATCAGAAAGACTGAAAAACTCGGACAAGAGTGAAACATAGAGTTTCATGATGTCAAGCGCAATTTGGCTGCATTGCTGAGCGCTTCGTCGTGAGCCAGACGGCTGAAGTTATTGCGTGAGTAGATCATCCCGTGATCGAGTGTTAAGGGTACCCTTTTGAATTTGCCTTCTATAAAGCTCCTAGCAATCTTCCAGAAACTAGGAAGCGAAGAGAGCAATATCTCAGACATGTTCTTGGTCATCTCAAAGACGGCCTCCCAAACTTCATGACCTCCACTCTGGGCTGTAGATCCGGTGAGTAGTCGCCAGACTGAGAGCTACGCTAGAACCCACCGATCGTCGTTTCAGGTTGTTTCGTCTCAAGGGAAGCAAGGCATAGTTGCAGTTGAGATTTTAGTGAGGTGCTGAGACCATCAGGATCACTCGTTTCAAGAGGCACCTCGCTCAATGACTCTAGGGGAAAATTAGTAACATCCTGTCAGCGACAAATGCACCCACTATGGATGGCTTCGACGCCAGATCGATACGAAGCATTGATTTGCTTCATGATATGGGTATGTTGGCTATCGAAATAAGTCCATATTGGGTCTTCCGACGTGTTCAACTCTAACAGAATTCTTCCGGACGATCAGTGAACGAGTGTTTCAATACAACAAGCAGCATACTCGATCGTTTTCTCCTGTTCCTCAACACTCCGACTCGGTTCTTGTAGTTTTGACAAGAGAAGAGACTTCATCTCCGCCATGACCTTCTCGACATTGGACCAGACTTTTTCCAGTATCCGTTTCTGTTCTGACATGGAACCACCCGGCTTTCCGTTGCCTGAGGACTCGGCTGGTACCATTTGCCCCTGCCGAGAATCTCGAAGAAATTTTCCCTTGTTGTACGTTCGTAATGCAGCTTCATACTTGCCCTGTGTAAAGCAAGACTTGATCACAACAATCACACATCAGCGAAACAGTTCTCCCACTGACCGCTTCGATAAATTCCGCGAGAGATCCCGGTAGACTGAAAAAGAATTTGAAGCGTTCAAACACGGAAAGCGTGGTGCGCAATCTCTGAGCCTTGGCAGAGTTCTCCAAGACCGGAAGGAACACTTGGTTAGCCTTGACGGCAGAACCTATGCAGACACACGCTCAGCGAGGGAGTCTAATGGTGGAAACCACAGTATGTTAGCCTACGTTTCAGGTGATTGATGAGCGGCTTCGATGCATATTCGTTGGCGTCAGACAAGAGACCTTCCCGCATGTCAGCATACAAAGCTAATGTGTGTGTGTGCCGTGAGCGACGGTACGGAAATATACTCGTAGGGCATTTACCATCCGTGGACGCCTTCACCGCGACGAAACGATCAAAATTGTCCTCGACGAGCACCCGAACCTGTTCCGACCGCGCGTCAATGGACGCCTGAAGATGAGAGATGCCAACAGCCAAGTCTTGGTACGTCGCGTTGGGGTGAACTGCGGCCAGGAAAGCCTTGGGGTCGAACGACTTTGAGCTTAACATGACAGAGGCCCCTGCGCATTTGTCAGACACGGCTTAAGACACGACAACCTGCAAGTTCCTACTCGTTTCAGCGTCCATGCTCCGAAGACTGAGAGAATGGCAGTGAATAAGACGTCAATAAACAATGAAGGGATTGGCGCACTCGACAGTGGTACCTAGACCCAACGGATCGCCGTCACTGTCCCCACCGACTGAGGTGACGACGTTAGATAGTGGATCTTCCAAGTCATAATCCACTTCTTCCCACTTCCTGGTGGACATGCTTGTCAGCGTATCATTTCATAGGACTTTGAAGGGCCCACGTTGGACTAAGTGTGGTTAGCTTGTAGGCCTTGAGCAAGGAAGCTTCGTCTACACCGACACTAACTCTGTTCGCTGGCATCCCACGATGAGTGTCGGCAAAGGGATACCTTAATAAAATGTGGCTGTGCGCTCTTTCCATGTCAAGGGATGTATTATACCACTCTAATAAAGTAGGATAGAAACCAAGCAACACTGATATGTCCACCATTCGTAAAAGATGCTACCTCGGTGTCTCATGCTTACACTGGGAGCACAGTGTTAAAGATGTAGTCCCAAATCTTGCCTGTATCCCTTGCATCAGAGCGATCTAACGCAGTAGCGATTGGACATACTGGTAACTCCGAACCCGAGCTCAAAGTTCTTGTAATGATGAGCCAAGTGGTATCTCTTCATGTCCCGCATGTATGCAGGGAGCCTGGTGTGATGTAACCTGCAGGAGATGAATATGCAACCCAAGGACAGAAGAGGGCATACTCACGCATAGTGCATGCAATCATAGAGAACGTCTATAGAATCGGTGAGAAATAGGGCTCGGCAGAACGTCAAGTGGATAAGATACCCACAGAATGTAAACGCGCCGGAAATGATACCGTTTGCGACAGCAGTCGGGAATAATACATGTGCAAGCCATGTAAATGGCGCTTGAAGGGCAGCGAACAGCATCGGCGGCATGACGAGTCTCAAACTAAAAAAAAACAAAACAATGAGAATAAGACACTTGGATAACGACAGCTCAACTTACCGGTCCATTGGCATGTAGTGATGAATACCGTGAAGCAAAAAGTGTAGAGTCAAGAAAACGGGATGATCAGGCAAGAGCTTGTCAATGTGGAAGAGGAAACGATGCAATCCATACTCTAATATTGTCCAGATAAAGTTGCCCAGGAAGAAGCAAGACAAAGTCTTAACAAACGCTTCCGTCGACAGAAGGGACAAGAGAGAAAGAGGAAATAGGGGTGCATCCCGGAAAGTCGGCATTGGCATAGCGAATTGCAACATTGAGCGCAAAAAGAGATTGACCGCGATGGGTAGCCAGACTAGGGGCACGACATACCATACCGTGCGTGTGCACAACTAATTACACAATCAGGATGATTAACTAGGGGTATCCAGTGGCGGGAAACTCACCTCGAGCACGGTGGGGCCAAACAAACGCGCCGACTCTTTCAAATGCCGTGGTTGATGAACTTGTTTCAGGTAGTACGACTTGCTGGAGAGAGGGTTAAAACTGCGCAATATGGTGCCGTCATCAAGCATACCTGAAGTTGGCATTCCACACTTGCCAGAGCAAGGGTTCTCGGAGGTTGAGAAATTGGGTCTTTGCAAAGTCCTCGACAGAGTCAGTGTCCTCCGGGTGGAAATTGTCCGTCGCTTCCCAATCTTTGTGCAACGTGAGACGAAGTTGTGGAGAGACAGATACAAAGACGCACCGTCACTGACGGTTGTCGCTTCGGTGCCCAAACGACCGATCACATACTCTTCCAACATCTCATATGCTGATTCCGAGTGGTCGTGCGAATCCTTGTCCTTCATGATGGCTTCCACGTCCGTGCCGGCGTTGTTAAGAATGAGGTCGTCGCCTCCGGGATGATCAGAGACGAAGGCGGTAACATCGTAGACCTTTCCTTTGAACGTCACCCAACAGCTCTGTGCACACTTGTGTGCAGCGAGGTCCTCGAGAGCGTAGATGCGGACGCGCTTCGAGATGGGCATGGTCGAGAATAAAACACGACCAACAAATGATTACGGTAATAAATCATTTCTGCGTGTCTGACCACTTCTCGTCCTGGAAACTAATTCACACGCTTATTTGCCCGTTCCGTCCTCGGCCAACTTGACACTCCACCGTCGCAAAATGTGCTTCATCACTTTACCGCTCGCAGTCTTTGGCAGTTCCTCCGCATCAAAGCCATCCCCGATGAACCACACCCACACCGGCGTATTCTATAGCAACACACATGTGAGCCCAAGCAAAATCACAGCCCAAGGACCCGGCCATACCTGCGGGTTCATGTTGTCCCGGACAACTTGACGAACTTCCTCCTTCGACATCGTCCTGCCTGGCTCAAGTAGTATCCATGCTCCGACGACTTCGCCGTACTTCGCGTCTGGAACTGACACCGCCGCCGCTTCTCTTATAGACGGGTGTGCAGTCAAGACGTTCTCTATCTGAACGGGGAACAAATTCTAGTAGAAATCGGCAGTCAGGTTATCAACGGCGCGGGTATTTGTTCCACGAGAGCTCACCTCTCCGCCACGAATGATAATGTCCTAGTCCAATGTCATTTATTCTGTACCCTGGGCGCATCAGAAACGGACCTTGATTCGACCCACAACTGCAACAAACTCGGATCAGCATCACGTATGGCATTTTAGTCCAAGACGTACTCCTCAAATATCCTTCCTCGTCAATTATCCCTTCGTCGCCTGTATGCATCCACACAATAGATTCATCTTCAGGATCTGGACGCATGACCTTCTTCGTCTGATCTGCATCCTCCCAATACCTACCAGATTCAGGAGAAACACGAAAACGACGAATGCACGAAACACACCCTTTCTGGAGCAGATATCCAGTGACACACAATTCCCCAGGCGTGCCAACCGGAACGATCTTTCCTTCCCGGTTTATGACTTTCGCTCTCACATGAGGCTGCACCTTCCCCACCGTTTCTACCCGTTTGGTGATCGGATCTTCAGGCGTGGACTGAAAGGAGACCGGACTGCGGAACTAGGTCAGTGAGTCGCCGAGTGTTCGCCGAACCAAATCCCACCTCGTCTCCGCTACCCATCATGAGTCAGCGAAACACGACAGAGGAACCAAGCTTCACGACGCACTCATGCCATACGCGACAGTCAGGTCCACCAAATTCAACTTCTTGATCAGTTGGCGCATTAGATCGATGGGTATCGAAGACCCAGCAGCGATTCCGGTCCTGTTTCAGCGCTCTGGCTTAGTTTGTCGTCTGCTTTCCTGCCTCACACTCTACAATCGACTCACCGGAGTCGACTTAGGTCAAGTTTCTCCCCTCCCTCCTGTCGCCGTTGCACCTCCGCCAATACTCCCAGGAAATGAGTGGGCACACCATGCAATGCAGTGCATTGTTCCTGCTGGATGGCATCGACAATGGCTTTTGGGTCAAATGACTCTGAGGGATAGACAACACAGACGCCATGAGACCATGCAGCTAAATTTCCTAACACAAGACGTGTAGGACGCAGGAATGTCAGATGCATGAGATTCGACAGAGTGCATAGGGTACTCATCGAAACAGTGGAACAGAGGTGGAATGTTACCTATACCACACATCACGTCAATGCGTGTATTCGTTAGTGAATCACACTTACAGAGAACATCATCAGGTGTGAACCGCATACACCGACCGTTTCCGATGCCATTATTCAAGATATTGAGATGGGTTAACTTACCGTGCACTTTGAGCCAGAGATGCGAGTAGACAGTGCAGGGAAAACACATACAGAAGCAGCCTTGGGTGCACCCGTCGTTCCACTGCATAAACCAAAAGTCAACATACCCCGTTCACAAACACCGAAACCCACCACCCAAAACGCACCTCGTAAACTGCAAATTGATAACGTCCTCTGATCGCAGTTCGCCCAGACACTCGCGGACACGTCGCTGTTCCGCGCCATCCTGCCTCCACACGAACGTCTCCTGCCAATCCACGATGCACTTGGTATCCGCGACCTCCTCTTGGTATGCGTTCGGATCCGACAAATTGTTCACGACGACGAGGTGTCGTAGCGCGGGGAGTGCCTCGCATTTTATGTTCCCCGGGATAGAGTAGCGCAAGTCCGGCAAGGTGTCGGAGAGCATGCGTATGTACCGCGAACTTCGAAGACGTGGGACCGCAAAGAGGTGGGACACACCCGCTACGTTTAGGGTATTCACCTAAGATCGCGCCGTGGGGAGTGGGACGGTCGACGTTCAACATGCTATCCGCTCAGGTCAGACAGGGACACTCACGAGCTCCTTGACGCGGTAAGCAGGGTTGAGCGTCACTAGAATCGCACCCACGCTCGCGCACGCCCACTGTAACAACGCATACGAACTGTTCGAATCCGCCCACCAAAATGACGATTAGAACCAGAAATGCCAGCGAAATGCACACCTATTGTTACCCATCACCACCGCGACGCGGTCACCCTTTTTGACGCCCAAGGACACAAGCCCCCTCGCGAGCGCGTGGATGTGTCTGTCGAATTCCTCAAAGTCCCAGGCGAGGTGCTTGTCGACGCCCAAGTTGGGCGAGGCAGGGCCACCGTGTGCCCTCGGTCGCTCCTGCCTGCACACCAAAGCGGGTCTCTCTGCATGTTTTGCAAGGATCTCATCCCGAAAGTAAACCGAAAGCGTCCGGAGTTCGAGTGGAGGATGTTTCGATCCTTCGACGGACGAAAGAGAGAGTGGTCGACGTGTCTGAAGAGGTCTGCCAGCAACGCGAGCACTGACTAGTGTTGCCCGGCCGCCGAGTCGCAGGGTCATGGTGAGTTCCAGACCGCGAGATCGTACCAGAAGGTGGGACGCTTCCTTCGAGCATTGTCGTGTACGAGGCAAGCAAATATAGCGCAGAGTCGAGAGATTCCATTTACTACATAAATACACACATGCGTTGTCTTACATAATTTATATTGTAGTTCAAGTGTACATTGAATCCATGAACAAAACGTCGAGGGGAAGATTCTATCCAGGATTTTTCGGTAGAGGTAATCCGCAAAGCGCTCTTCCTCTGGATCGCGCCGGCACCCGACCGGCAACTTCGTACATGACCGTCTCCGTCTCCGTGCACATTGTCACGTAAAAGTGGAAGATAAGGTAAAGGTAACATATACGCAATAGATAAGATGACATGATGTTACTCATCGAGTATCGTTGCAAACACTACTGCTTGGATTCCGAGTATGGTGGTAAGGATGAGGTAGACGAGGAATGCGTGAGTATCACCTCGGGGAGAGCAGCAGGAGGGTTGCTTGGAGGTTGTTCCCATAGGATCGGACGAGACGTAATGCTGGGTGTCACGGGTCGTGATGAATTGGGCGTATTTGCCTGAGAGCGGTTGTGTACGAGATGTGCGCGGACAAGGTGGCCCGCTGCGAGGGCACTGAGAAGGGATAGCTCCCCAGCCATGACCGACGCAGCAATAATACGAGCGAGCCGTTGGGCATTCATTCCAGGTGCCGTTGGATGGGCCCCTTTGATACCGAGCATCTCTAACACCGCGCCTTGGGGACCAAGGACTGTACCACCCCCGACAGTGCCGACTTCAATGCAAGGCATGGAAACGGTCATCAAAAGGTCTTCTCCGTCGTTAGTTCTGTCAGAACGTGAGCGTCACACAACGCATCGCACAACAGTCACGTACGGTTCCATCAGAGTCATACAATTTGAGCTTTCAACATTTTGCGCAGGGTCCTGACCAGTCGCAAGGAAAATCGCAGTGAGAATGTTCGCTGCGTGTGCATTGAAGCCACCGACTGAGCCAGCCATGGCACTACCGACGAGGTTCTTCTTGATGTTCAGGTTGCATAACGCTTCCACCGTCGTCTTCAAAACAGTCTTGACCACTTTCCCGGGGACAATAGCCTCGGCAACCACGCTCTTTCCACGACCTTCAATCCAGTTGATAGCGGCAGGCTTCTTGTCCGTGCAGTAGTTGCCAGAGAGAGCAAGGGTGACCATCTCAGGGAAGTGCTGCTGCATCGCCTCTAGTGCCTTCTCCGTACCCTTCGAGATCATGTTCATGCCCATGGCATCACCGGTCTTGGTCGCAAAGCGGACAAAGAGTGTCCGTCCAGCGATAGCAGTCTTGAGTCGCTGCAGCTTAGCAAATCGCGAAGTCGACTCAAAGGCTTCCCTCATGATTTCGTATCCTCCGTCGGAGTTTATCCATGCTTTCGCCTCGGCAGCCATCACAACGGAAGGGAAATCGATGGCGGGACCACGCGTCATCGCATCATTAGTGAGAACCGTAGTGACACCTCCGCCCGAGTTGAGTGCCTTGCAACCACGTGACGTAGATGCGACGAGAGTGCCCTCCGCGGTAGCCATTGGAATGTGAACCTGTTCCCCGTCGATAGTAAGGGGCCCAGCGATGCCGAGTGGAATGGGTATGTATCCGACGACGTTTTCGCAGCATGCACCGAACACGAGAGAATAGTCATAGTTCGCCATTGGTATGGCAGAATTCTCCAAAGTTTGGGTTGGGGTTGCACGAGCTAATGAAATCAACAGACGAAGAAATACGCTTGCGGATCACTCACAAATCAAGGCTCTCCGAATCGCTACAGCCCGGTCAAGATCTCCGAGAACCTTCTCCAAAGCGTAAGCAGCAATCTTTCCGTTCTGTGCGAGGAGGATGACTTCTTCGTCGTTCAGGGTTGACAATGATACTTGTACTGGACGGGGCCCATTCTCGAAAATCTCGATGCACTCCTCCAGGGAACGAACAGAAAGGTCGATACGAGGTTCTTTGGTGACGAGCGCAGTGGGTTGGGCACGAAGCTTCATATCCAACAAGAAAGCAGGGATACCGCTGGTCTCCTTGATGGCGAGGATGGGCATAGGTGCAATGAGAGGTTTAGAATCGAGGGGAGTGGATGGAACAGATTCGGGCGTGGTGGTAGCTCCGGAATCGCCAGGCTTGGGCTTGGGAGGGCCGACCGCAAACGATGGTTTGCGGGGTATAGCGGTGGCCTTCACTTGAGATGTCTCGGTCTTTTCATTTATATCTCTATCCCTCTTGACGCCACCGACTGACCTGAATCTGACGCTTTGCGGTTGCAGTCCTCTGATAGCACCTTCGGCAATGCCTTTGAGGAGGTAACCGTTCAAAACGACGCTAGCAGCGAGGACAAATACGATCCATTTCGAGATGACAGGGTCGCCGACAAGATTAGTCCAGCCAGACATGAAATTTTCGATGACCTCGCTGGATCTAAAGAGTGCGCGGGGACGTGCCGGACCAAGGGGGAGGACACCGATGTGTAGAGG